>JASVEL010010956.1:0-78511 GCA_032618575.1 Nicotiana noctiflora
CAGGAAAAGAGAGGCATCGCAAATGTGAAGATCAACTTCACAAATGCGAAGTCAACTGAAGAAGTCAATCTTTGCAAATGCGAAGAACACTTCGCAAATGCGAACCTGGGCAATTTGGGCATGGGTATTGCGACCATATGTTCGCAATTGCGAAGGTCGGGCTTCAGTTCTAGGCAGTATTGGAATTTCACAAATCTGGACCCCAAATCAATTTTATACTCGACCAAATAGACATTATTATTATCTCTGGCAACTTGGACATATTTTTGGCTTAAAGAGAACATGTTTGGAGGCTAGGGTTTTGCACACACACTTGTGTCTTGAAGATTAAAGCTTCTGGTTAAGGATTTCTTACCCATTTATGTTTATTTCTTCATTTCCTTGCTTTGTATTGTATATCTAAGTGTGTAGTATTTATTCCCAACACTTAAACGTTTTTTATGGGAATATTCATATTGAAAGTGTGGATTAAATACCTTGGTGTGATTATGTGTTAAATGATTTTTATATATGTATGAAGTGAGTTATTGTTACTTTAATTATTCTTGTTGTTTAATGTTACCAAAGAGAATAGCTAACTCTAGGACTCACCCATTTACTATGAATTAATTTTGGGAAAGATAATTAGGAGTTGGGAAAGAATAATTAACAAGAACTTGAGCCGTTAACCCTCATTTTACAGATTCGACGTAGGGATAGGATTGAACTACTTGTAGCCAATCGGGTGTGCTTAATCTTCTAATTGTGATTAGGGATAATTCAATTAGGAAGTCTTGTTAGTCTTCGGAAGAAGCTAATTAAGAATTATTATCCGTTGCTAATTAACATGAACTCGCTCATATTTGTAAAATCGTGAAATACATTGGATCGTTACTTGAGTGTAATTCCCGATGCATTCATATTTGTAGCCATTGATCATTTTATTTGCTTTCTAGGTTAGTTTACATTTTCCAAAACCCAAAATCTTAAGTGTTTGGCTTAGCGCGACTAACGATAATTTTCTTGCATTCCTAATCGCCTACACATTGTTCTCTGTGGGATTCGACCCCGACTTATAGGTGGGTTGATATATTGTGTACGACTGTGTCTATTGCTTTTTAGCGGTAGAATTGGACGTCACCTAAAAATGGCGCCGTTGCCGGGGAACTATTTGGCGTAATTTAAGTTGTTTGAGAAGTAACCGAAAGTGCTTTGGTCCAAACTTGTGAATATTTGTATAATTATTTTTCTTACCTTGGGTCTATTTTTATTGTTTGTTTCTTGTTTATTTTCTTAATTTTGAAAATGGCATCATATAATGAAAATTGGTCGGATGGTAGTTGTGCATATTTTGATGATTCTTGTCCTTATTGTGGAGAACCACACTCGTGGCAAAATTGTTTAAATTCTCTCAGGGGTGGATTGTGCGCACAATTCCAAACCCATGAGTGGAGTATTTGTGATAAGCGTGGTTTCCAAAATGGTCAATGGGATGATTGTGGTTATTTGTTATTCCCTTCCCCAAGCCCCCACTATGATGATTCTCCTTATTTTGGTAAGAATTATAGGGCTATGGAATTGGAAGAAGTTGATCATGGTAGTGGAGAGTTCAAGCTCATGTTTGAGTGTCTACTTGAAGAAGGAAACAAGGAGCAAAGTGCCTTGGAACATCTCTTGGAGACTAGTCTCCAAAATGATTTTGCACTCCAAGGATTACACTCACAAATGGATGAACATCCGCCAACCAACTCAATGAGTGTTGTTGATGCCACCAAAAATATGGAATTGGAGTCAACCGGTGTAAATGCTAATGTGGTTGTTGTTGACTCTAATACGGTGGAAAAAGAGGATGTCAACGTAGAAGAATTGCAAAGTGTAGGCTCAAAGTCACATTCCAAGCATTTTTCAACGTTGGAATTGTGTGGTGACACGGATGTTGAACCACATGAATCAATGAAGGAGTGCGAGGAGGAACAACTTTGGCCATACATTTTTTACAGTTTGAGGAGGCAAGAAATCAAAACGACATTCCTAATTGGAAAGCCAAGTGCAAAATGAAGATTTTAAGCATTGGCTCGAACATCCAATTACCATCCCCTATCACTCGTGGTCACAAGCTTGATTCCAAGCTAGGGGCCCAATTCATATCATCCAAATGGCGAGAAAAGTGGTAATGTTGTTTGCGTCGTGCCACGACGTTAAATGCAGTGCTTGGTGGGAGGCAACCTATCGTTTTACAAAATTTTTGTCATTTTTGAAATTTTCTTTTTTTGAATAGCTTAGAATAGTATGTTTAACTAATCTGCCAAGTTTGAGAATTTTTGGAGTTGATTTGAGCAGGTCGGGATGACCCGGAGAGGCCAAACCAGTAGCTGTACGTAAATGCAGGGCCATTTTTCGCAATTGCAAAAAATAGTTCGCATTTGCGAACTTCACCCATCGCAATTCCCATAAAATGGTCGCAATTGCGAACCATGCAGGAAAAGTTGAACTTCACAATTGCGACCGCCCTTTCGCAATTGCGACTTCAGAGGCTAAAAATTGGTCGACAAACCATTTTTGAAACATAATCGATTAAAACACTGGTAAGGCTCCCAAGTTCATCTCCATCACCCTCATCACTGAACTTCCATCTTTTCTCACTCCTCATTGCAAATAATTAGGTATGGAAGCTTAATCTCACTGTTCCTTCTTCCTTTTCCTCATCTTCTCTCTTAATTCTCTTTCAATTTTCTTGTGGGCTATAGCCTAGGGTTCTAATGCCCCCCCCCCTATTTCCCCCAAAATTGTAAAAATTGTTTTCTTTAAAACATGCAATTTCTGGGTGAGGCTTGGTTGAGAGTGTGCACATTTGTTGTTGCAAAGAAATTTGGGGAAATTTGAGTACCCAACTACTTGTCAAATAAAAGAAAAGTTGTATGCTTTTGCTGTGTTCGATGGAAGGCCCGAATGAAATTCTTGGCCAAACCATCGACATTTTTGATTCATGGTTGTTTATGGAGCTTGATGCATGAGTTATGCTTGATTAAGGATTGAGTTAGTCAAAAAAATAGCTGGGAGTGAAAATTTCTTGGGTTCAAGCTTTATTCTCTGAAAAAAGTGATTCTGGGACGATGGGTTCGCAATTGCGAACACTTTTTCGCATTTGCAACTTCGTAATTGCAAGGAAGTGATCGAAATTGCGAAAACACCTGCTTCAATATACTTCGTAATTGAGAAGATTTTGTCGCAATTCCCATTTCTGCAGTCTTCGCAATTGCGATGACATGCTTCACAATTCCCAGCCTTGCAGGCTTCGCAATTGCGAAGAATTCTTGGAAAATACGATATCAGAGAGTGATCTTTTGAAAGTCTGGAAAACCTTAAATTTTTTCTACGTCTGAGTTTTGACTGTCCAATCATTCTTTTGGCATGTTTGCTTCATTTTGCACCATTCTTCATCTCCATGGCATGTTTTCACTTTTGTCACTTTGACAGGTACTATAATTGAACAATGAGCGCAAACCCCGAAGGATCCTCGAGTGACAGCCCTGTGGATGAGGAGCATGCATTTGATCAACATCGGTTTCTATCAGTAAAATGCCAAGAAAGATACTATGCCGAGCTGATTTCGAAGAAGTTACTCCCGTGGAGTGGTATAGAGATGGAAAATGTCCAGGAACGCCTTCCAGAATTCCATCAAAGGCTGGTAGCAATGGGATGGAAATCTTTTGCTCCCTAACCTTGCCGTGCAAATGAACAATGGGTGAGAAAATTTGACACAAATCTCCCGTCTATCAGGTTGAAGAAGACACAGATGAGAATTCGAGGCAAGGTGGTGCGATTCGGAACTGAAGTTATCAATGCTTTCTATCACTTGCAAAACCATGACATGGTTCCATTCAGAGAGAAAGATTGTGCTTCAGGATAATGGCTAGTGTCAAAGCTGTGTCCGGGTGCAGATATTCCATGGGCCACTAAAAAAAAGAGGGATCACCTCAAAAGAATTAACCGCGGAGGAAAAGATATGGCTGGCCATTATATGCAGTTGCATCTCCCCGGTGTCAAACATTTGGAACATCCCTGTTACTCGAGCTCAAATGATAGCTTGCATTCTTAATGACATCCAGCTCAGTGTGGGCATGATCTTCATCAATGAACTGAGAGAGTACCGGCTTCGAAACAGCCCTTCTTTGATATTTACATAACTCATCACCGAGTTGTGCCAACTGGCTGGAGTAGAAGAAGCTCTAGGGGACAATTGGTTAGATCCAGGGAAGCCTATTCATCCTTTGAAGAAAAGAGGAGTGGGTGGAGCAGTTAAGAGAAAAAAGAGGAAGATGGGCTCTTCCTCTTATGTTGAGCTGAGTAGTCAACCGTCATCCTCTGCATCAGGAACATTTGCTGTGCTTGGCAAGGAAATGCGAGTGATTCACGAGCTAGTGGCTGGTCTTCCCCAGGGGCTTGGGGAGACATCTTAGGGACCTGACTATGTCTCAAAGAAAGACTTCCATAAATACATTGAAGATCAAAAGAAGCAGGGAGATCACCTCAAAGCACTAGAGAAAGCGTATATTGAGCTGGCCAAAAGGCATGGTACATTGAGTACCTCATTAGACACCCTGGAGAAGTCCCACACCCAAATGGTCAAATGGGAGAAGAAGCGAGATAAGTTCTTCACTCGCATGTGGAAGGGTGCCAAAGGACTATGGAAGGTCCTCAAGCCCCGGGATAGGCTACCATAGAGCAGGGCAGTGGAGGATGATGAGATTCCAGTTGAGTGGCCTGAGGAGGAAGGAGATAAGGAGGACTCAGACTCTGATAGCGAGGAGAGCGGTTGATGGAGTATTCAGGGAGCACTTTCCTTCATTTTTACACTATCATATTCTGTTGCATTGGGGACAATGTAACATATTTGGTTGGGCGTGGCTTCTTGTATAACTTTTGTTTTGGCGGATTGGTATAGTAGTTATTTTCATGTTGTTTCTAGTATATTCTCATGTCATGTGTTATATTAGTTTGTTTATATGTGTTTGTTTTTCAGGTTGTTATTACTATATTTTCATGTGACATGTGATATTAGTATGTTTAGTTACTTAATTTTTATTAGTTTCTTAATTTTTGTTTAGTATGTAATATGATAGTGGGAATATCCTTGGTTTTCTTTATACCACGGTTCTTTATCCAAGGATACCAATTTTCTTCTTGAACCGGGTAATTTTGTTGACTTTTCCCGATGATGGATAGATTGACAACTTTCTTAAGGGAATTAGTCTTGTAATTAGGAGTAGCTTTTATTAAAATTAGAAAAATAAATGGTTTGGAGTTAGGATTTGTGTCCATTGGCCTAGTTATGGCTTGCTTGGTACCAACATACTTAAACCTCGGCATATGAAGTTTTCGTGGTTGAGAAAGAAAAATGATTGAAGTAAAGATGTCATGACTTTTAGACTCATTTTTTGGCTCTTCAATTCACTAAATAGCTTCCTTTATGCTATATGTGACCTCTTTGAGTCATTTGTTTCAATTGGATTTTGGATTTGTATTCCACTTGATTTTTCATGTGCCATGTGTGGTGACATTTATTTGTGAGTTCTTTTGTATTACTTGTGGTCTAGAACTTGCCCGGAATGTGCTTCAAGGCGAAATCATAGACTAACTTGGTTTGAAAAATGATATTAGGCCTTCCTTGGACCTCTAGCATGCCTTAAAAATTCCTACCCGTAAGTATTTTCCCTAGTCAACCCATTTTGAGCCTTTAACCTAATTCTTTGGCAATCGTATTACAAGATTAAATCCTTTGTTCTTAATTGATATAGCTTTTGGAACCCTACCTCCCTATGTACTTTAAAAGTATAAGCATAGGCTAAAAGCCTAAGTTTGGGGGGTGAAGGTTGGAAATTGTGATATGTAAGTTGCTTGAAAATGGTGGAAGGTAGAAAAAAAATGAAAAGAAAATAAAAGAAAAGAAAAAAAAAATATATATATATATAGAATAAAGTGATAAGAAATTGTGAAAAAGGGAAGACTAGGTGTGAAATGAAAAAGTGAAGAAAGAACGGAAAATACTTTTAAAGGAAGTGGGCTTTAATTGTAAATATTGTAGTGCTTTGGGAGGTTTTGAGTCACTTTAACCAAAATTTTGCCTTACCTTGACCAAAAGCCTAAACTACAACCCTTATGTCCTAATTGATTTTGAACCAAGTTGCCTATATTAGTGGAGGAATACATGAAGGGCAAGCCTATGGTACTACTTGTATGCATTTGAACATCTTTTTGAGAGAGAGTGAATTCTTTCCATTTGATATCCCATTTTTGTTTGAAATTAAGATTCATGAGTGTGGGATTCTCTCTTAAATGTGAGGGCACATGAGATTTGAGTTGTGAATTTAATCCCATCTTCAATTGGAAAGAATGGCCAAAGAAAGTTGATTGTGATAGAGAGGAAAATTTTGAAGCTTTAGTGTCATGACTTGGTTGTTACTTTGATTTGCATTAGTGGTTGAGCACTTGAAGTACAATGAAGTTTATGTGAAGTGCTTGATAATTCATATGCCTTGGAATAATTGTTGGTACCAATCGAAGTCATGCATTTGAGCTTAAAGTAGACTTTCTTTTTGGCTTGGTATTATGGAGATGCATTGTTGACCTAACCACTTGGGAAGAGATTTTGTTGCTTGTGTTGCTTGAGGACAATCAATAGTTCAAGTTTGGGGTGTGATGAGTTGGTATTTTTCCATCTCATCTTGTCTTTAAATCAATATTTTTGCTATGTTTGAGCAATAAAATTGTGTATTTGATGCCATTTACTTATATTTTACAGGTTGTATGTGATTTAGAAGTAATAGTGAAGAAACCAAGTGAAAACAAGTCAAAAGGAGTCAAAAAGAGAGAAAATCTGGGCAATGGCCTCAGTAGTCGCAAATGCGAAGAGAACCTTCGCAATTGCGAAGTGAGCAGAAAAAGAGAAGCATCGTAAATGCGATGATCAACTTCGCAAATGCGAAGTCGGCAGGAAAAGAGAGGCATCACAAATGCAAAGATCAACTTCGCAAATGCGAACTCAACTGAAGAAGTCAATCTTCGCAAATGCGAAGAACACTTCGCAAATGCGAACCTGGGAATTTGGGCATGGGTCGCAATTGCGAGCATATGTTCGCAATTGCGAAGGTCGTGCTTCAGTTTTGGGAAATATTGGAATTTCACAAATCTGGACCCCAAATAATTTTTACACTCGTCCAAAAAGACATTATTATTATCTTTGGCATCTTGGACATATTTTTGGCTTAGAGAGAACAAGTTTGGAGGTTACGGTTTTGCACACACACTTGGGTCTTGAAGATTAAAGCTTATGGTTAAGGATTTCTTCCATCATTTATGTTTATTTCTTCATTTCCTTGCTTTGCATTGTATATCTAAGTGTGTAGTATTTTTTTCCAACACTTAAATCTTGTTTATGGGAATATTCATATTTAAAGTGTGGATTAAATACCTTGTTTTGCTTATGTATTGAATGATTTTTATATATGTATGAAGTGAGTTATTGTTACTTTAATTATTCTTGTTCTTTATCGTTTCCAGAGAGAATAGCTAACTCTAGGACTCGCCCATTTACTTTGAATTAATTTTGGGAAAGATAATTTGGAGTTGGGAAAGATTAATTAACAAGAACTTGAGGCGTTAACCCTCATTTTATAGATTCGACCTAGGGATAGGATTAAACTACTTGTAGCCAATCGAGTGTGCTTAATCTTCTAATTGTGATTAGGGATAATTCAATTAGGAAGTCTTGTTAGTCTTCGGAAGAAGCTAATTAAGAATTATTATCCGTGGCTAATTAACATGAACTCGCTCATATTTGTATAATCGTGAAAGACATTGGATCGTTGCTTGAGTGTAATTCCCGATGCATTCATATTTGTAGCCATTGATCATTTTATTAGCTTTATAGGTTAATTTACATGTTCGCATTTTGATATAAACATTTTCCAAAACCCAAAATCTTAAGTGTTTGGCTTAGCGCGACTAGCGATAATTATCTTGCATTCCTAATCGCCTACACATTGTTCTCTATGGGATTCGACCCCGACTCATAGTTGGGTTAATATATTGCGTACGACCATGTCTATTGCTTTTTAGCGGTAGAATTGGACGTCACCATGCGGTCGCAGAATGCACCGCAGAATTGACACTCAAAAACCCTTAAGAAATTATGTAATGAATTTGCGGTCCGTATTTTCGTTATGGGATCGCATATTGGACCGCATTTTCAACACCAATTATTCAAAACATTCTGTTACACTCTGCAGTAGGAATGTGCTCTGCATTGCATATCTGCGACCGCATTCTTGACCGCACAACTGGCATTTTCTGGAAAATTTTATTCTTTTTGATTTTTAAAGCTTAGATCACAACCAAGGGTCCGAACCGTGGCTCGCAAGCTCGCCGCGAAGAATTCTACGCATTCCTAACACACTATTTGGACCACGACACCACAGCTACTAGGTTTTAATCACAAAAATTTTACGAGGCCTTACATCCTCCCCCCCTTAAAATCATTTGTCCTCGAATGAGGATTTTGAAAATCAGTTGGTTTTGAAAGACATGATATGCAAACTGTCAAAATTTTCACTAACTACATGACATGCAAATTGTCAAAATCTTCACTAACTCCCATATTTTAAAAAAAAATTGCCAGAGTTTCGTCTGTATTATGGACATATCCACCTATCAGAGAGCCCCCGAAACACATTCCCAAGCAACAATACACATTTACAACATTCGTTACAGCTTGCATATACTTCCTTACCTCAATGATTGCACATATTCTATCACATTGTTACATTTGCACATAAACTAGCCACTTCAATGAGTCCCTACCTTAGTTAACATCTCAACACACAATGTACACATAAACAAAGAATTATCAACCTACACTTACCATTAGTTTTTTATTTAATACATGAGTCCTTATAAGGCTTTCATTTGTCAAGGAAGGTTCAAGTGACCTAAGGTAACAACAACACATATAACTCTTTGCAAAATTAAAGAAACTTTACTAACACTAAGAAGGAGGCAATTTGGACAAAATGATTGTTGTTTCAAAGATAGAAGGTGCACCTAATTTCCTCTAAGCTTGATCAAACAGATGGGAATATTTTTCCTTCATCTCATTTCTGCTTCCCATGTGGCCTCCTCAACTTTTTGACTCAGCAACAACACTTTAACAAAGGCAACTTCCTTATTTCTCAACTTGCGAACATGCCTATCAAGGATAGCAACCGGAACTTTTTCATATGACAAATCTTCATTAACCTCAATAGCCATGGCGACTCTGTGTAGTTTTCATCCTCTCCTGAATAACTTTAACTTTTTCCATGGCTTGGAACACAAGATATGGCCCTAGCAATCCCGCTTCACCCACTTCAAACAACTCAATTGGTGACCTACACCTTCTTTCGTACAATGCCTCAAACGGGGCCATCTGAATGTTAGTGTGAAAGCTGTTATTATAAGAAAACTCTATCAGTGGTAAGTGTTCATCTCAATTACCCTTGAAATAAAAAATACAAGCCCGCAACATATCTTCAAGCGTCTGAATAGTCTGCTCGGCCTAACAGTCGGTCTACGGATGGAAAGCTATGCTAAGATTCACCTGAGTTCCCAAAGCTTGTTGAAATTTCTTCCAAAAATTAGCTGTGAACTGAGCCCCAAGATCCGAGATAATAGAAAGTGGAGTGCCATGAAGCCTTACTATCTTCTTGATATACAACATTGCATATTGCTCTGCAGTATCAGTGGACTTGACTGATAGGAAGTGAGCTGATTTGGTGAGTCGATCAACTATTACCCATATTGAGTCGAACTTATGCTGAGTGCAAGGTAACCCTACCACGAAATCCATAATTATCATCTCCCATTTCCACATTGGTATTTCTATAAGATGCGTTAATCCACCAGGCCGCTGATGCTCAGCCTTCACTTGCTAGATATTTGGACATTCGGATACAAAGCTCGCCACACCCCTTTTCATACCACTCCACCAATAAATTTCCTTGAGATCATGATACATCTTCGTAGAACCAGGGGTGCACGGAATACGTGGAAATACGAGCCTTTGCCATCACTCTTTCCTGAAGCTCATCCATGTCCGGGACACATAGCCTACCTTGACACCATAATACACCAACCTCGCCGCTGTCGAAGTCTTGTTATTCAAAACTGCTTCATTCATCTGAGCCGATTCTAGATCCATAAACTGCTTTTCCTTGATTTCTGCCACCAATGATGATTCTGCTCCATTATGCACCATGACATTCCCCTCGTTTGATGCTGAGATACGAACCCCCAAACTGTCCAATTAGTAAACCTCCCGAGCCAGGGGTCTCTGATCCACCCCCAAATGAGCCAAACTACCCATGGATTTTTGACTATGACCATCGGCCACCACCTTTGCCTTCCCTAGATGGTCCGATATGATCATATCATAGTCCTTAAGCAATTCTAACCACCGCCGCTGCCTCAAATTCAGTTCCTTATGTTTGAAAAAATAATGGAGGCTCTTGTGGTCTATAAAAACATCTACGTGACACCCAAAAAGGTAGTGCCACCATAATTTCAAAGCAAATGCAACTGCTGCAAGCTCCAAATCATGCGTGGGATAATTTTTCTCTTGATTCTTGAGTTACCTGGAAGCGTAAGCTATGACCTTCCTGGGCTACACCAATACACACCCCAAACCGATCCTGGAGGCATCACAATAAACCACATACCCCTCTTTGCATTCTGGCAAGGCCAATACTGGTGCCAAGGTTAACCTTGACTTCAATTCCTGAAAAAGTTTCTCAGAAGCATCGGACCACTGGAACTTAACTGCCTTCTATGTAAATTTAGTCAATGGGGAGGCGAGGGTTGAGAATCCCTCCACAAACCTCAGATAGTACCCTGCCAAACCAAAAAAGTTGCGAATCTCTATCGGGGTCGTGGGTCTAGGCCAATCTTTCACTACTGCAATCTTCTGAGGATCCACCTGAATCCCTTAACTGGAAATAACATGTCCCATAATGGCTACGGACTCCAGCCAAAATTCATATTTTGAGAACTTGGCATACAATTGGTGCTTATGAAGGGTCTGCAATGCTGCTTTGAGGTGAATGGCATGATCCCCCTGCTCCGTGAGTAAATAAGAATGTCGTCAATGAATACAATCACAAAGGAATCTAGGAATGGCTTGAAAACCTGATTCATAAGGTCCATGAAAGCTGTTGGGGCATTGGTTAGCCAAAAAGACATGACCAAAAATTCAAAGTGACCATGGCGACTTCTGAAGACGGTTAGGAATATCCTGTTCTCTGATCTTCAATTGGTGGTACACGGACCGTAGATCAATTTTGGAGAAAAACTTTGCTCCTTGCAATTGGTCGAACAAATCATCTACCCGACGAAAAGGATATTTATTCTTGATGGTGACTTTGTTAAGCTACCGATAATCAATGTACATCCGAAGTGACTCATCCTTCTTTCTGACAAATAGAACCGGAGCACCCCACGGCAACACACTCGGTCGTATGAACCCCATCTCTAATAAATCCCTCACCTGCTCTTTTAACTCCCTTAACTCTACTTGAGCCATCCTGTATGGTGTAATGGATATTGGCTGAGTATCTGGCAATACGTCTATCCTGAAATCAATCTCCCTATCTGGCAGGATCCCTGGAAGCTCATCCGAAAACACTTTAGGAAACTCATTCACAACTTGCACGGACTCGAGGGAAGACACATTTGAGGTGGTGTCCGTTACCTAGACCAAATGATAGATACACCCCTTCTTAATCATCTTTGAAGCCTTAACGTCGGAAATAAACCAACCCTTTGGCACCACACCATTTCCTCTCCATTCAATAACTGGCTCGTTAGGGAACTCGAGCCTCATGACTCTCGTCCGACAGTGAATCTTGGCAAAGCATGTATAAAGCCAGTCTATCCCCATAATTACATCAAAATATACCATCCCAAGCTCAATAAGATTGGCTGTGGTAACACGACCACTCACTATAACAATACAATCCCTATAAACTTGTGAGGTTGTAATAAAATAACCGACCGGAATCGATATAGAGAATAGCTCATGAAGTTGTTCGGGTTCTATCCCAAAACTTGAAGCAGTGAATGGGGTAACATAAGACAAAGAGGACCCCGCATCAATAAGAGCATAACAATCAATAGCATGAACAGACAAGATACCTGTAACAACATCTGGAGAAGCCTCAGCACTTTGGCGGCCACTCAAAGCATAGAACCGGCTAGGTCCACCCCTACCATGAGCTCCACCCTAGCTGCACCACGCCCTATTAGAGCTAGAGGATGCACTAATGATGTAGCAACTGAAGAACCTGATGACTGAGCAGATCCCTACCCAAACCCTGACTGTGTGTACGGCAGTCCCGCTAGATGTGACCTCTCACCCCACACTTGAAGCATATCGGGATATCTAGTTAGCAAGTCTCTGTATGAAATCTCCCACATTTGGGGCATGTAGGTCTCCCTTGCTACTGGGACCTCACTCCCGGTCGACCAGACTGGCGGGACCTCCTACTGTCTGAACCTGGTCTGGAATGACTGCCCTGCTGATAACTGTGCATAGATGGTGGCGCACACGACTGAGGACTGAGCATATGACTTGGATGGCCCTGATGACCCTCTCCCTAGAACTGGTCTCCCTGAATGACCCATTGACCGGGCCCTGCTGATGCTCTCCCTTTCCGCACAGATCTTTAACTTTTCTAGCCTCTGTGGCCTGAGCAAACCCCACGATCTTTCCATAATTCATATCCGAGTGCAAAGCTGCTGTGGCAGCCTGATTCACCACCAAAGGACTAAGGCCCTGAACAAACCGTCAAACTCGAGCATCCATGGTCGACACTAACTGCGGAGCATACTTGGACAATTTCGCGAACTCCATGTGGTATTCACAAACACTTATACTACCCTATTTGAGAACCTTGAACTCAGTGGCATAGGCTGCCATTGTCTCGGTAGGCAAGAAATGGTCCATGAAAGCGTCTACAAACTCATCCCATCTAGCCGGAGGACTCCCCTCCTCACGGGAATCCTCCCACATCTCAAACAACGAACGTGCCACTCCATTCAGCCTGTATGAAGTCAACTCTACCCTCTCTATATCTGTAGCCTTCATCACCATGAGAGTCTTATATTTCATCCAAAAAAATCCTGTAGACCGGCCTCTGGGTTTGTGCCTGAGAATTCCGGAGGGGCCAATTGCAGAAACTGGTGGACTCTAGAATCGGAGTAATCTCCATATCCGCTGGAGGATACAGGGGCATCATGAGACCTCTGGGCCTGGGCAGCCACTAACTGGGTCAACATATGGACGGCTCCTCTAAGATCCTTATTAGAAACACCGGAACCAGAAGTTGGAACTGTATCCGAATCAGAAATATTGGCAGGAGGGATGGTGGCACCCTCTGCCGCAGCTGAAACAGGAACATTTGGGTCTGGAATAGACGGACCGGGCAGATTTAGGAATGGTGAGTCATTTTCACCCAGGTTATCAGGTACATGATTCGTAGCCACACTTGGGGTGGCATTAGCCCCAAGGCCGAGTCTAGCTTTCTTCTTAGGCACGATATTCTTAAAATTTTGGAATAAGGTACGAATTAGACATAAATACTTTCGCTTTTCACTTTACCGCACGATATAGATTGACAAAGAAATGGGTAAATTCCTAAATGTCCGTGCAGCCCCCTACTTATAGATGTGGTCGACAACATACCGATAAGAAGGGCGCTACTAGACACGGCTCCGAGACATCCTAGGTCATTTAAAAACCTTAGGCTCTGATACCAAGTTTGTCATGCCCTAAATCGAGGGACATGACCAGCACAGGACCGGGTAGCCCCAGTCAAGTAGACCTAGGTGCCTTTCTAACACACGTGTTGCCCCTATATTGTTCATTACATAAAAATCAAAGACTTTTCCAATTTATTATTAAAATCATACTTTTAACAACATAACAACACGGTTTAATTCTTAACAAGTTTACAAATTACAACACCCGACACATATATACATAGACCATGATCCCACAATTTACTGTCTACAAAGCCTCTAAGATACGAAGGATGATACAACACTTGCCGGTAACAAGGCTCCGATCATACCTTACAAAATAAAAATCAAAATCCAAATTAGAGGTGGAATGAGCCGCGCAGGGCCCCGAGATGAAAGGGGCTCACCAAAATGGTCAGTGGAAGGTGAAGAATGCTACTGCCGATAAGCTGAAGTACCTGCTACGGATCGACCTACAATCATAACACGAATGTAGCATCCCCAGCTAAAGGGACGTTAGTACACTGGAATCGTACTGGTATGTATGGACAAGCTTTTTCCCAAGTAAACTCAAGCCATAAAAAATTAAATTTCAATAATAGAACAACCAACCGATACACCAAGAAAAAACAAAGCCAGCCAATCACGTTCCCACATTTACTTCGTTTCAAGTAGTCTTCAGCCCAAGTACAAATAAAGATCAACAAGGAAGGTAACAACCAAACATACACGGGAAGAACAATCAAGTCAAACAAAGGGGCAATCAGTTCCCCACAGGTTGCAAACTCTTCTGTTGTCTCCTTTCACAATTTCACATCAATGATTTCATATCAATTTCAATGGTGATTTCGATCACTTTCCACCCTTATTACCTCAGCCACCCTTATTACCTCGGCCACCCATATCACCCTAACCCACACCTTATTACTTCATGTTGCAGCGCGCAACCTGATCCCATCGTACAGTTTCAAATCACAACAATCACAAACAGCAAACAAGAGCACTAAACAAGATCACAAACAAGCGCAATAAGCAAATTACAAATTGGTTCATGTTTCTAAATACTTTTTAAGCCGGTATTACAACAAAGTTACAATATTCCCATATCCGAGAGTATCCATACCATTTTGTTCAACAGTTCATCACAATTCGAGTTGTTTCATTAGTTTCCCACTAGAATCCAAGTATGCCATAACTACAATTGTTCTCAATTTCTTTACCAATTATTATTTTCCTTTTCATCATTTAGTTCACATCTCATACCTCACAACACATTGTTAAACCAATTGAACACCCAACAACCAAATCAAAGAATTACACGACAATTCTAAAAAATTTCACATACCAAATAGTTTGTACACATAAGGGTGATTTCACAAGGATCAAAGTTAGCCATACACACCTGGAGTCGAATTTACTTCCTTAAAGTCAAGTTATCCTATGTTGCCAACTTCCTTCTTGAAAACTCTCACTCCTACTCACTCTTTTTTTACTAAATTTAAAGTTCAAAGAACATGCATGAGTGTGAAATTCTATTTTCAAAAGCTATTGCATGCAAATCTTTCTTTACCTTTGCCAACTGAAAATTAAAGAAAAACGGCTAGGGTTTTTATCTTTAGAAATTGGGGAAGATGACACTTTCCCTAGGATCTTCCAGACCAAGCGATTAGAAACGAATTTTGAAGATAGTTAGGTTTCTCTCTCTAGAATCTCTCTTTTCTCTCTCTTTTTTTGCCGAGAAAATATGAGAAAATGATGTTTTGAGGTGTTTTATTGAAGAATGAATTGGGTTAAAATTTTATAAAAATCTAGGCCGAGTCAAATCTGCGGTCGCATCTGCGATCGCAGAATCAACATGCAGTCCGCATAATGGACCGCAGAATTGCCCCCAAAAATTCTCCTGTTCTATTACGATATGTGTCCAGAGTGCGGTCCGCATTCATGTTATACGGTCGCAGACTGCACCGCATAATTGACACTTAAAAATCTTTAAGAAATTATGCGATGAATTTGCGTTCTGCATTTTTGTTATGCGATCCCATATTGGACCGCATTTTCAACACCAATTTTGCAAAACAGTCTGTTACACTCTGCGGTAGGATTGCAGTCCACATAGCAGATCTGCGACCGCATTCTTGACCGCAGAACTAACATTTTCTTGAAGAATTATGCGCATTCCTAACACATTATTCGGACCATGACACTACGGGCTACTAGGTTTTAAGCACAAAATTTTTACGGGGCCTTACATGTACAATATGGTTCAGCAGCCTTCCTTAAGACTTTTTCATATAGAAACTCATGTAGAGTTTATCCTTACTTTTGTGTATGTTAAATATGATGCCATAGAAATGATAGAACTGTTAGATTCTTTGTACTATATGGCAAATGATATAAATGTACCATGGTTGATAGGAGGCGACTTCAATATCATATGGGATGAGGAGGAAAATTTTGGAGGTCTGCCAGTCCATATCAATGAAATTGATGATTTTAGGCATTGCATAAATACATGCAACTTGTCTGATCTGGGGTTCAATGGTAGCATTTTTACATGGTGGAATGGAAGGGAAAAAGAAGATTGTATATTTAAGAGGTTAGATAGATGTGTGGCCAATGCAGAGTTTCAGGAGACTATTCTTGGGATTGAAGTGCAGCAGTTGCCTAAGATTGGATCTGACAACAACCCTATGCAATTAAAATGTGATATAGAGAAGCCTCCAGTGAAATAACATTTTAGATTTCTTAATATTTGGGTGGAGCATGCAACATTCAAAGAGCTGGTAAAAGAGAACTAGAAAAATGACTTTACTGCAAATCCATATACCATCTTCAACAATGTATTGAAGAGTCTAAAAAAGGTTTTAGCTCTGTGGAGCAAAAAAGTATATGGGGATATATTCTAGAAAATAGCTAGCCTTCATGAGGTTGTTCTTGTGCATGAAGCAAAATTTGAAGCATATCCAACTAAACTAAATAGGTAAAGGCTACATAAGGTAAAAGTTGAGCTTATCAAGTTTTTGGCATTGGAGGAAAATTGTTGCAAATAAAAGGTAGGTATGGCATGGTTCAAGGATGGTGATAGGAACACAAAATTCTTTCATGCTCAAGCAAGAGGTAGAAGAAGAAAGCTGCAGCTATCTAAAATTCAAAATAGTCAAGGTGTGTGGATTGAAGAAGATGAAGATATGGCAAAGGAGGCAATCAAATTCTATGAAGATCGGTTTATAGATATTGCAGTTCCTACATCCTTTGAAATCATTGATCAGGTTCCCTCTTTGATTAATATGGATCAGGACTCCGAATTAACAAAACAGCCATCATTACAAAAAGTCAAAGCTGTAGTTTTTTGCCTTAATGGGGATAGTGTAGAAGGTCCAGATGGTTTTACAGGAAATTTCTACCAGTCTTGTTAGGATATAATAGGAGGTAATTTGTTTGACATGGTAAAAGCCTTTTTTAATGGCCATGATTTACCTAAGTGCGTTACTCATACTTAGTTGGTTCTGCTACCAAAGAAAAAAGGACATTTGTACTTTCTCGTATCTAAGACCAATTAGTTTGAGCAACTTTTCTATCAAAGTAATCTCTAGGGTGATTCATGATAGGTTAGTAGGGATGTTACCAAGTCTAATATCTGACAGTCAGTTTTGTGAAGGGCAGGAGTATTGTGGAAAACATCTTACTCAATCAATAAATAGTCATAAACAAAAAACTGAGAACAAAGGCTGGTCAAAATGTGATTATGAAATTAGACATGACCAAGGCTTATGACAGACTCTCTTGGCTTTTTCTGACCAAAGTCTTGAGGAAAATGGGATTTTCAAAGAGATTTATAGGCATGGTGTTTGGCATAGTGTCTAATAACTAGTATTTTGTTCTAATTAATGGCCAAGCTCAAGGATTTTTCAAATCATCAAGGGGTTCCCTTATCTCCTACATTGTTTATTTTGGCCGCAAAAGCATAATCTAGGGGCCTTAATGCATTACATTTGAATCTGAATTTCTGTGGATATGGAATGCCTAAATGGAGACCAAAAATAAATCATCTTGCTTATGCAGATGATACTATTATCTTTTCTTCATGTGATGCAACATCTTTGAGGCTTATTATGGAGATTCTTGCTGCATATGAGAAAGCATCTGGACAGTTGGTGAATAAAGCTAAGTCTGCAGTATATCTTCATCACTTAACAGACATTGAAGTTGCAGATAAGGTAGAGAGAATCACAGATATAAAGAGACAAGATTTTTCTATTATATATCTGGGGTGTCCTATATTTTATTCAAGGAGAAAATTGGAGTATTACTCTCACGTCTCAAAATCCAAGGAGCGTGACCGGCGCTCAACCGAGTAAACCCGACTGAACAAGCTAGTAATGTTTCATTATTTCCAAACAACCTCACAAGTAAATAGGAGATGCACTCCTCTAATCAGACTTAGTAAGTATTTTATTAACAAGTTTCATTTCCTTTCCATTAGCAACTTAAATCATATTAGCAAAATATCATAAGTGTTATAAGTCTTTGCCAAACAACAATATTCTTACTTTAATTTCAATACCCGATGCTACCCACAACCTATCTACGGAGCCTCTAAACACAGCTGAAGAGTAATGTAATATGGAAATGCCGGTAACAAGGCTCCGACTATACCTCAAATGTGAAAATCTTAAATAAGATGACGTGCAATGTAGTCCCGTCGAAGGATAAAGGGGCTCACCAAGACCTTTGCGAGGGAGGATGCTCCTCTACACACGACCGGCACTATCCGCTATAGAGCCACCTACATTTATTAAAAAAACGTAGCGCCCCCGGCAAAAGGGACGTTAGTGCCATTGAATTGCACTAGTATGTATAACTAAAAACCATCTAATTAGAAAGAACTATCAAAAAGGATAAAGAAATCATTAACACCTTGTCATTAGAAAGAATTGACAAAAAGAATAAAGAGATCATAAAATAAATCAAAAGCTTTAACAATCCCCACATCAACAAATAAAAGGGATCACATAGGTTTTACATAATTTCCATACCTCTAGGTTGCGTTCCATAGCCCGTCATAGGGTTCATATATCATATTATACGCCTATCCATTTCATAGACCGTCCATAGGTTCCATATATCATATTATACACCTATGTGTTTCATAGCCCATCAATAGGTTTCACATATCATATTATACACCTATGCGTTTCATAGCCCGTCCATAGGTTCCTCATATCATATTATACAACTATGCGTTTCATAGCACGTCCATATGGTCATCATATTATATTATACACCTATGTGTTTCATAGCCCGTCCATAGTTTCCATATTTTATATTATACCCCTATGCATTTCATAGCCGGTCCATAGGGTTCACATATCAATTAATCGGCACATGGGGCCATAATCATTACAACATACATGGCACTAGGCCATATTTCAGAACTCAATCTCTTATTTCCCACATTTCACATCATTCCACGTATTTCACACCAATATCAATTTCAACAACAAGCCATTCAATTCAAGGTGTTAAGTACACATGAGAGGAACCATGAATCCTCGGCATATACAATATCTTAGAGATCATACACCTCAATTTTATTGATAATGGAACTTTAAATATCGGGGGCTCTTCAAAATCAATAGAAGGGAGAACACCAAACCCGCAATAAAAACAAACATCAAAGGCTTAAGCAAATAATCACACCAATTATTCTTGAATCCTTCTATTCTTTTTTTAATCATGACATTATACAATTATAATTCAGGTTCTCGGCACATTGGCCACAGTCTACTTCCCAAATTCATTTGATTACTATAAACATTTATACACATAGAGAATTTCACATAGTTTGGCATAAGATATGCAACTTAGTCTCCGTTTAAGGTCCTAGCATCTCAATACATGATTCATATTCCTTTCACCCTATTTGAGTTACCAACAATAACGCATTGATAATATTATGATGCATCTTTCACAATTATAGGGTCACAACACCAACTCATGTAAAATTCCAATCACTGCAAGAATCAAAAGTTCAATCTTACCACATTTACACAGTCACTTATTTCACTTCCAAACATCTTTGCACATTACCAACAACTAGACAAAGCCAATCAAATACATTTGGTACACATACGAACAATTTGGATGATCAACCATAACGGGTTTTCTTACACAATTTGGCATCAAAATCTCAATGTAAACTTGACTCGAAATCTAGGCATTTTAGCTTATAGTTCCCATTTTTCACATATCCTCATTTACCAAGAATAACATACTAAACATATTATGGTACATCTTTTACATATATTCTTACAACACCCAAATCCTTTGAAATAATGAATACCACGTAAATCAAATTCCGGACTTACAACATATGAAAGGACACCGTGGGAGCTCAATTTCTAACAAGAGGGAGTTTTAGCCATACATACCTTTCTTGAGCTTTCCTTTAATTAATACGATATTCCAGAAACTCTAGCAATTTCAATCTATTTCAAGACATAGAAATATTGAACACAAATTAGGAAGGTATTCATAATTCTAGCTCATTTGAGCAATTTATCAAATACTAGTTGGGCATCTTGATTTCAAATCCCCTTTTCAAGAATTTCTTCATTCTCTAACCCAATCTTTACTTATTTATGTTAAAAAATCTTCCCATAAACTTAAGTTGTACATGAATGTATATACAATACTAATATACCCAAGAATCATACCTCAATAACTCATCTTATACACCACTCGGAATTAAAACCTAGGGTATAGAATATTACCTCTTAGATGAAGATCTTGAGATTGAGTTCTTTGATTCTTGAAGATTGAAGCAAGGTTTGGATGATTTAAAAGTTGGGTTCCTCCTTCTCTCTCTAAAATGCTCTCACCTCTCTCTAAAATCTGTGTAAAATGACCTTAAAATGAACCCCTAAGCCTATATATTGAAATGGGGTCGGGTCATAAAAATTAGAAAATTTACCCTCCGTTGACAGCTCTGCGATCACAGAATGCACCGCGGATTGGCTATGCAGGCCGCAGATGCGTTGCAAAATTCGTTGCCCAGAACTGGGCTGTTCTGTATCATTCTGAGACCATTCTGCGATAGCAGAATGTGTTCTCTGGTCGGTAGAGTGAAATCTACGATTGCAGATGTCACACCAACTCGCATGTTTCCAACTTTTGGTAATTTGATCATAACTTGTGTAGGAATGTCCAAAGAACAAACGGTTTGAAGCATTGGAAACTAGAATCAAAGAGCTTTCATTTGATATACTATTCACCACATAAAACCTTACACATAATTATCTATGATCATTTAAAATGGAGCCTTGTGCGATCCATTAGGAATATTGGCCTATTACGAAAATTATACCATTTGGCATACACTTGGGCTTCCATTTGGACCTCGCATCACTTACCATGAGAGTCATACTCATATTTACCAAGTCTAATTAATGTCTATCATGTTCGTAGCACATTAAATATAATAATAAGCCTACGTGGCACCACGGAATCCTATATTACTTAATGAAATTTTATGGGGCCTTACATTCTCCCCCACCCTTAGGATCATTCGTCCCCGAATAAGGACTAGAGTCTCCCCCAAACACTTTAACTTCACACATGTATATTCTAACCTACCTCAATTCCCTAAATTTTGACTAACTTTCAAATTTTTCAGAAACTTTAGCAGATTTTCCTTTGTAACTAGGCCTATCCACCTACCGGAGAATCACAAAATTCTTCTCAACAACACATCCACAACTATACATTGCACCACAAAGTATATATCTACAATCCTAATCACAGTATTACAAGCACTACATTATCATAAGAATATAGAACATGGACTACATAGTTTTACATCAAAACACCTATATGGTACATTCCAAGTCAAAACTAACTAGTATTCAATCAAGCGAAAATATTTTCCTTCCCCGACACTTTCAGCTTTCTAGATGACATTATCGACTTACAAGCATTGTCATGACACATTCTCATATATAATATCAACTCCCTAACATATATAACAAGGATGACAGATAGACACCTCGCATTAGTTAACTATACATTGACTTTACATTTAATAATTTCTACTATACAATTTACATTCCACCGAATATTTCAATTCATGGTAACAACAATGATCCACAATTCCATCATATAGCATCACACTATCAATAATGTCATATAATGGTAACCAAACAGACATGTGTTCATAATAGTCCTTACGAGTCATTAATGTAATCACAAAGCTGTTTATAAACAAAAAAAATCATTTCAATTAACCTTTCATATGAAGTCATCCATGATGATTATTTCCAGTAGAGCATCATATAAGATATAACCATGATTATATAGTTTAATCAAATCAATTCACACCCCTCTTTTATCACTAACTTTTTTGGCATAGGCATATGAAAACCTATATTCATGAGGAACAACTGCGGGGAAACATCATACTCCTATTGAGTGACAAAGTGCATAGACTATTACCCACATCTCTCTCCTTCAACTATCTAGATGCATGGGAAATCACCCTACCATATTACATCAATACCGCGCCAAGCCTAATATACAACGTACCACTATACTCGGTATAAAACATCCTTTCTAAGCACATATTTCGCATTATAAGCATGTGTCAACACCTCAAATCCTATTCAATATTCCCATCTCTCCCGATCATTTCTGTATGAGTTAAACTTACCGAGTTTGGGGGACTAAACATGTAAGAAAGCATCAACCAATGGTCAGTCTTCCATGGAACGAAATTAAATGGTCATACCTATTTACACCCATCATAGAACTAAAAGGGTTAAGGGACTTACTTGTTGTTCCTCGGTTGTTGGGGCAATGTCATAGCTGATGTCGTTTAACTCCGCACCTGAAACATTCATCAGTGCCATTACGACACACCCCTAGATGATGCCTCTTACACTTGGGAAATGGGGTCGTTTTGCCTCATGGTGCCTTGGTCTTGCATATCATGGCCCCACTGCTGCTGGTCAGGCCCTGATGGTAACGTCCCAGCTGAGGTATGAAGAATTGACTATGTGGGTCGGAATGACACTCTCCTGTGTGATTATTTCCCACAATTACCCCTACTATAGGAGCCATTAAAATTGCTTGTGGATCGGGCCTTTTTGTTGCTATCTTGTTCTATCATTATTTTTAACTTTCGCTCCTATGTAGATTGAGAGAATGCCACAATTTCCCATAATTCATATTAGAATTCAAGGAAGCTATAGCCGCCTCATTAATAATCAAAGGGTTAAGACCCTGTACCAATCGGCACACTCTAGCCTCCATAGTAGGCAACATGTGAATAGCATACTTGGACAAGCGAGCAAACTCCATGTGGTACTCCCACACACTTCTGTTACCTTGCCTCGGATTTTCAAACTCTAATGCCTGAGCTACCCTTGTCTCTGCGGGCAAGAAATGATCAATGAAAGCATCGGCAAACTCACTCCACCTCGTCGGAGGACACCACTTCTCTCGAGAGCCCTCCCATAATTCAAACCATGAATAGGCTACCCCTTTCAAACGGTAGGTAGCCAACTCTAATCCTTCTGTCTCAGTCGCACACATCACCCTGAGGATCGTATGCATCTCATCAATAAAGTCCTGAGGGTTTTCTTCTGAGTTGGCTCCTGTGAATATCGGAGGGTCTAATTGAAGGATTTTGTTTACCCTAGAACTAATAGAATCCCCTGGCTGGATGGATGAACTCGGTGCAATATTTGTCCTTTGGGCCTGAGAGGCCACCAACTGAGTCAACATTTGAATCGCTCCCCTAAGATCCCCATCAGAAATTTTAGAACCGGAAGTTGGGACTGGAGGTGGGACAGAAGCATCAATGGTGGGTATAGTTGTACCCTTCGTAGTTGTGGGGACTAAGGTAGTTTGTTCTGGAATGGAAGGATCCGGCAGGGTAATAGCAGGGCGGCTACCACCACCCGCAATAGCAATCAATGAATCATCAACCACTCTTGGGTGGTATTGGCTTCTTGGCCAATTAGTGCCTTCTTCTTAGGTTCCATTTACTGAAAGATTGAACAATACACCGATTAGGAAGTAAACAGTTTACCTGCATGATCCAGAAGATCAAAGAAGGGAAAAATTCCTAAATATCTGAATAGCCTCCTACTTATAGAGGTGGTCGACAACACACCGATAAGAAGGACTCTACTAGACACGGCTCCGAGACATCCTAGGACACAATAAAACCATAGGCTTTGATACCAAGTTTGTCACGCCCCAAAATCCAAGGAGCGTGACCGGCGCTCAACCGAGTAAACCCGACCGAGCAAGCCAGTTAGGTTTCATTATTCCAAAAAACCTCACGAGTAAATAGGAGATGCACTCCTCTAATCAGACTTGTTAGTATTTTATTAACAAGTTTCATTTCCTTTCAATTAGCAACTTAAATCATATTATCAAAATATCAAAAGTGTTATAAGTCTTTGCCAAACAACCATATTCTTACTTTCATTCCAATACCCGACCCTACACACACCCTGTCTACGGAGCCTCTAAATACAGTTGAAGAGTAATGTAATATGGAAATGCCGGTAACAAGGCTCCGGCTATACCTCAAAAGTGAAATCTTAAATAAGATGATGTGCAAATATTGCCCCCCTTGAAGGAGAAAGGGGATCACCAAGACCTTTGCGAGGGAGGACGCTCTGCTACACACGACCGGCACTATCTGCTATGGAGCCACCTACATTTATTAAAAAAAAATGTAGCGCCCTCGGAAAAAGGGACGTTAGTGCCATTGAATAGCACTAGTATGTATAACTAAACACCATCTAATTAGAAAGAACTATCAAACAAGGATAAAGAAATTATTAACACCTTGTCATTAGAAAGAATTGTCAAAAAGAATAAAGAGATCATAAAATAAAACAAAAGCTTTAACATTCCCCACATCAACAAATAAAAGGGATCACGTAGCTCTCACATAATTTCCATACCTCTAGGTTGCGTTCTATAGCCCGTCATACGGTTCATATATCATATTATACACCTACGCATTTCATAGCCGGTCCATAGGTTCCATATATCATATTATACACCTATACATTTCATAGCCCGTCAATAGGTTGCACATATCATATTATACACCTATGCGTTTCATAGCCCGTCCATAGGGTCATCATATTATATTTTACACCTATGCATTTCATAGCACGTCCATAGGTTCCACATTTTATATTATACCCCTATGTGTTTCATTGCCCGTCCATAGGGTTCACATATCAATTTATCGACAGATGGGGCCACAATCATTACAACATAATTGGCACTAGGCCATATTTTATAACTCAATCTCTTATTTCCCACGTTTCACATCATTCCACATATTTCACACCAATATCAATTTCAACAACAAGCCATTCACTTTAAGATGTTAAGTACACATGAGAGGAACCATGAATCCTCGGCATATACAATATCTCAGAGATCATACACCTCAATTTTATTTATAATGGAACTTTAAACATCGGGGGCTCTTCAAAATCAATGGAGGGGATTACACCAAACCCGCACTAAAAACACACATCAAAGGCTTAAGAAAATAATCACACCAATTATTCTTGAATCCTTCTATTCTTTTTTTAATCATGATATTATACAATTATAATTCAAGTTCTCGGCACGTTGGCCACACTACTTTCCAAACTCATTTGATTACTATAAATATTTATACACATAGAGGATTTCACAAAGTTTGGCATATGATATGCAACTTAGTCTCAATTTAAGGTTCTAGCATCTCAATACATGATTCATATTCCTTTCACCCTTTTTAAGTTATCAACAATAACACATTGATCATATTGGAATGCATCTTTCACAATTATAGGGTCACAACACCAACTCATGTAAAATTCCAATCACAACAAGAATCAAAAGTTCAATCTTTCCACATTTACACAGTCATTTACTTCACTTCCAAACATCTTTGTACATTACCAACAACCAGACAAATCAAATACATTTGGTACACATAAGAACAATTTGGACGATCAACCATAACGGGTTTTCTTACACAATTTAGCGTCAAAATCTCAATTTAAACTTGACTTGAAGTCTAGGCATTTTAGCTTATAGCTCACATTGTTTCACATATCCTCATTTACCAAGAATAACATATTAAACATATTGAGGTACATCTTTTACATATATTCTTACAACACCCAAATCCTTTGAAATAATGAATACCATATAAATCAAATTCTGGACTTACAACATATGAAGGGACACCATGGGAGCTCAATTTCTAACAAGATGGAGTTTTAGCCATACATACCTTTCTTGAGCTTCCCTTTGATTAATACTATATTCCGGAAATTTTAGCAACTTCAATCTATTTCAGGACATAGAAAAGTTGAACACAAATTAGGAAGGTATTAATAATTCTAGCTTATTTGAGCAATTTATCAAATACTAGTTGGGCATCTTGATTTCAAATCCCCTTTTCAAGAATTTCTTCATTCTCTAACCCAATCTTTACTTATTTATGTTAAACAATCTACCCATAAACCTAAGTTGTACATGAATGTATACACAATACTAAGATACCCAAGAATCATATCTCAATAACTCATCTTATACACCAAACTCTAAATTAAAACCTAGGCTATAAAATATTACCTCTTAGATGAAGATCTTGTGATTGAGTTCTTTGATTCTTGAAGATTAAAGCAAGGTTTGGATGATTTAAATGTTGTATTCCTCCTTTTCTCTCTAAAATGCTCTCACCTCTCTCTAAAATGAGTGTAAAATGACCTCAAAATGAACCCCTAAGCCTATATATTGAAATGGGGTCGGGTTATAAAAATTAGAAAAGTTACCCTCCGTTGACAGCTCTGCGATCACAAAATGCACCGCAGATTAGCTATGCAGGTCGCACATGCATCGTAGAATTTGTTGCCCAGAACTGGGCTGTTCTATATCATTCTGCGACCATTCTGCAATAGCGGAATGGGTTCTGCGGTCTGCAGAGTGAAATCTACGATCGCAGATTTTACACCGACTCGCATGTTTCCAACTTTTGGTAGTTGGATCATAACTTTGTGTAGGAATGTCCAAATGATGAACGGTTTGAAGCGTTGAAAACTAGAATCAAAGAGATTTCATTTAATATACTATTCACCACATAAAACCTTATACATAATTACCTATGATCGTTTAAAATGGAGCCTTCTGCGAATCCATTAGAAATATTTGACTATTACGAAAAATTTACCATTTGGCATACACTTGGGCTTTCATTTGCACCTCACATCACTTACCATAACACTCATACTCATAATTACCAAGTCTAATTGATGTCCATCATGTTCATAGCACACCAAATATAATAATTAGCCTACGTGGCACCACAAAATGCTATATTACTTAGCGGAAATTTTCTGGGTCCTTACAATTACCAGCCAATAATTACAAAAGTACTGGATAGGCTTCAATCATGGAAAGGCAAGTTGTTGTCTATAGGTGGAAGGGAATTTCTCATTGCAAATGTACTGCAAATCATGCCAATCCATTTACTTTCAGCTATTAATCCACCAAACTATGTGATCAATCGATTACCAAAGATATTTGCTCAGTTATTTTGGAGCAGTGCAGTGACAGGAAATAGCTGAAACTAGGCCTCACGGTCAACCTTATGTAGACCATGTGAGGAACGTGGAATTGGATTAGGTCAATTCATGATTTTTCCAAAGCTCTTTTTTGAAAACTTGGTGGAATTACATAACAAAACCTAGTCCATGAAGTTCTTTCATAAGCCAAAAATACAGAAAAAAACTGAACTCGATAGTAGTTCCATGAAGGGAAGGGTCTCCTATATGGAGAAAAATGCTGGAGTGGAGGGAATTAATAGAACATCACATTATGTGGCATCCCAAAATGGGTTCAACACTCCTTTGGTATGACAACTGGACAGATTTGGGAGCATTGTATTTCTTAGTTCCACAAGAGTTTGGGATTGATGAAGCTATCTATAATGTATGGAATATGGTAGAAGCAGAAGAATGGAATGTAGAAAGATTATTTGAGGTACTGCCTT
Source organism: Nicotiana noctiflora (assembly GCA_032618575.1). NCBI lineage: Eukaryota > Viridiplantae > Streptophyta > Magnoliopsida > Solanales > Solanaceae > Nicotiana > Nicotiana noctiflora. The sequence continues at coordinate 27,884 of JASVEL010010956.1, forward strand.
TTGAATATGCAGAATGTATACTCCAAAACATCAAGCCACCTGTGTCACAAATGAAATTAGATAATCCATGTTGGATGCTAGAACCTAGAGGATACTTCAGTGGTAGTACAATAGGTCTCGCGTGGCAGCGGTGAATCTCAGCACGGTACGCGTGGACTGGTTCATTGAGAGAAGCGTTGGTTAAAGAACAACAAGCGTGGCCGCACACCAAAATAGTGCAGTCCATGCTGGAAGCCACGCGGCCGCAATGCATTTCTATGCGGTTCGCGTGGCCAGGATCAGTGAGGCCATGGATTGAGTTCGACAAGCGCGGCCGCGCACCAAAATAGTGCGGCCCGTGCTGGATAGGTTCAGCGAGCATTTTTTCATTCCTTTTTCGGTGCGGTCGCATGGTATTTTTGTACGGTCCGATCTAGCCTCCAATAAAGTATATAAAACCTGATATTTTTAACTATTTTAAACTCTTTCAAAACCTAAAACATAATAGTCGATTTTCCAAACAATTCTTCTTCTTCAAAACGATTGGTAAGTGTTTTCTACTGTATTTTCTTTACTCTTTAACATCTTTTGATCATGTGGACATAGGGGGGTTTTGGGAATTTTTGAGTAAAACTTTGGGAAAACCATTTGGTTCATTCAAACCAATTCATATAATGTTTTTTAAAGTAATCAAATAAATTGTGATTAGATTCAAGCAAATTGGAGGTGGAATCATGAGGTAAAGAAATAGTTTAAGGTTAAGCGGACTTCAAGGCTTTGACGTAAGTGTTTGGTCTAACCCTAGCTTGACGGAATAGGAGTTGAGTCTTGTTGCTAATTGTTATGTGATCGAGTGTGATGTATAGGCGTGGTATGAGTATCTATACATTGATGTCTAGCATGATAGCGAGTTTTTATAATGTTATTATCATGAGTTGGCTGTGAATTCTATTTTATTGGAGGATGTCTATATATGGTGAATAACATGTGAACAATAAATGATCATTAAATACTTTGGAGCGTTGGCTCAGAATGTTAAAGTGAATTATAAGATAAGTAAAGTAAATAAAAAGGAAACGTTGTTGATTATTCCCTTGTCGGGACGTAGGTATTTAGTGTATTCTCCCTTGTCGGGATGATTGAACCATTAATTGTGCTCCCATATCCAGATGATTGAACTGTTAATTGTATTGCCTTGCTGGGATGTTTGCCAAGTATTTACCAGTTGTGTGTCCCTTGGTTATGATTGTTGCTTGGGGACTCAATAAATGATATTGAGGAGTGGGTTGCACACCACAATAATGATAAATGATAAATAATGTGGGTTGGGTTGCACGCTGCAACAGTGATATGTGGAGCAAGTGGCATGCCGCAACAATGGTAATTAAGGAATGGGTTGCACGCCGCAACAGTTGTTGACATCTGTGGTTATGTCTGAATATCGTTTTCTTGTTTCATTGCGAAATTAACCTATTTTTTTTTGTTATTCTGGATTACTGTTTATTTGTATTTCCCCGCAACATGTTCCCCATCCCATATTATTTTTTTCTTGGTATTCGATTTTTCGCTGTATATTTTATGACTGCATAAGTTTATGTTGTGTCTATTCTAGCGTCATCACTACTTTGTCGGGGTTAGGCTAGGCACTATTCTATTTTCTGCTATATATTTTATGACTGCATAGGTTTATATGGTGTCTAGTCTAGCCTCATCACTACTTTGCCGGGGTTAGGCTAGGCAGTTACCACCACATAGGGTCGATTGTGCTGATACTACAGTTCTGTGCAGTTTCACATAGGTCCAGGTTTTAAGCAACAACAGTAGTAGTTCGATAGCAGGATCTTTTTATCACAAGACTTTGATACCCTTCCAGGCATCCGCAGGCCCGACGTCTCTTCTTATGTTTTTTATTTTTACTGTTGCCTCATTGTTTCGAGATAGACAGCTTTTATATTTCTTTCAGACCTTTATATGTAGTTTATTCTTAGTGGTTCGTGAGAATGTGACACTAAATCTTGGGTAGAGGATATTGTTGAGCAGTTCATTTTATTTTCAGACTTATAAAATTAGACTTCCGCAGTTGTTATTGTTATTATTACTTATGTTATAATTTATAATATAATGGTTTTACTAATGAAAACAGTAAGTAAATTGGCTTGCTTAGCTACCACGAGTAGGTGCTATCACGATCCCGATGGTAGGAAATCAGGGTCGTGATAAGTTGGTATTAGAGCACTAGGTTACATATGTCTCACAACTCACGAACAAACTTAGTAGAGTCTGAGGGGTAGGTACGGAGATATCTGTACTTGTTCTTTCCTATCGTGTGATTTGGTTTCTCAAATGCTGATTGAATTTCTACTCTGTTCTTTCGTATATAGCGAGAACATGTGCTTCCTCATCTGCTAATTAGAAATCCGAGCCCCATGCAGCTCCCGCAAGGGACAGAGGTCGTGATCGTACCGAAGGCCGTGGTAGGAGCAGAGCTCTGCCCCAGGCAGCAGTTTTAGAGGTGGAGACTCATATTGACGATGGTGAGGAGGTTCTAGCCCCAGTAGCTCCAGTGGGCCAAGCTCAGGTCCTAGTAGGGGTCATGTTCACCCCGGATTTGCAGGATGCTCTAGTCCGGATAGCAGACTTTATGGATAATGTCGCCAGAGCAGGTTTGCTGCTAGTAGCACCAGCCACTTCTCAGGCTAAAGGACGGGTTTAGACTCCTGCTATGCATACTCGGGAGCAAGTAGCTCCCTAAGCTTAGACCCTAGTTGTTTAGCCCGCAATGGCAGCTCAAACAGGCATTACAGCCTAGACCTTAGATGGAACGGCCATGTCTTTGGATGCCTTGTGGAGACTTGATTGGTTTTCCCACTTTTTACCACAACTTTCAGTGGCGCTTCATCGGAGTATCCCTAGGATTTTATATTCAGTTGCCATGAGATTCTCAGGACTATGGGTATAGTGGAGACCAACGTGGTTGATTTTTGCACCTTCAGGCTTGCAGGATAAGCCATGACTTGGTGGAGAGATTTCTGCCTATCCAGTATGAAACTAGATTTATGGATTTGGCATGCCATGCAGTTGTGATACTCCCTTCAGAGTGGGAGAGGGTCCCGAGGTTCATTGATGGATTGATTCAATCGATCCGTATCCAGATGGCCATGGGAGTTGGCAGTGAAATTTCCTTTTAGGAGGTGGCCAATGCAGCCCGCAGAGTTGAGATGGCCCTCACCCGAGGAGGTTGTCAGATGTCAGACAAGAGGCCTCATCGTTATAGCAGATTCAGTGGTGCCTCATCTCGAGGCAGAGATTCTTATGATAGGGACCAGTCTTCCAAGAATTTTCAGTCAGTCCTCCAGGCTCCACAGTGTGGTTCAGGTGATCGTGGCTTTCGTGAGCAGTTTTCAGATCAATAGCCTATCAGTGCACGGCCTCTTTAAAGTGTTCGTGGAGGTCAATTGAGCCGTCGGGGTCAGGCTCGTCATTCTGAGGGATGTTACGAGTACAGGGAATATGGTCACATCAGGAGAGCATGCCCGAGATTGAGGGCTACACAGACATAGTAGCAGGGTCATTACCCCAAGATTCAGGTACCAGCTGACCCACAAGCTACCCAGCTAGCCAAGGGCAGGGGTAGGGATCATAGAGGTGGAGGTCGAGACCGTAGAGGTGGAGGTCGTCCCCCTTTGGGTCGTCACAATGACCATTGTCACAACCTAATTCGAGGGACATGACCGGCACCTGACTGGGTAGCCCCAATCAAGCGGATTTATGTGCCTTTCCTAACCCACGCATTACCCCTGTTGTGTTTATTGCTTATAAGCCAAAGATCATACCATTTATAACTATATTAACATTGTTCAAACATAACCACACGATTAATCTACTAACAAGTTTACAATTTACAACGCTCGACAAAATATATACATAAGGCTAAGATCCCACAGTTTACATGTCTATGGAGCGTCTAGGATACAAAGGATGATACAAAACTTGCCGGTAACAAGGCTCAGGCTATACCTCACACCAAATCAGAAGAAAGTCTAAAACATAAGTGGCATGAGCCACGCAAGACCCTGAAAGGAAAGGAGCTAACCAGAACGAGCAGTTGAAGAAGAAGGATGCTACTACCGATGAGCTGAAGTACCTGCTACTTATCCACCTACAATCATAACATGAATGTAGCGTCCCCGGCAAAAGGGACGTCAGTACACTGGAATTGTACTGGTATGTATGGACAAGCTTTGTCCCAAGTAAACTCAAGCCATTAAATAAGTAAATCACGATGATAAGACAACAAATGATTACACCAAGAAATAATAAAACCAGCCAACCATGTTCCCACATTTACTTCGTTTCAAGTAGTTCTCAGCTCAAAGCACAATTAAAGATCACCAAGGAAGGCAACAACCAAACAATCACGAAAAAACACAATCAAGACAAACAAAGGGGAAAAATGAAGGTTGGAGGTGTTTTATTAAAGAAGGGGTCAGGTCAAAATTTTATAAAACATCTGGGCCGAGTCAATTCTATGGTCGCATCTGCGACCGCAGAATCAACATGCGGTCCGCATAATGGACCGCAGAATTGCTCGAAAAATGCACATGTTCTATTACGATATACGACCAAAATGCGGTCCACATTCGTGTTCTGCAGTGGTGGATTGCACCGCAGATTTGACACTAAAAAATTCTCAAGAAATTATGCAGTGGATCTGCGGTCCACATTATCGTTATGCGATTGCATATTGGACCGCATTTTCAACATAATTTTTAGAAAATATTCTGTTAAATTCTGTGGTAGGAGTGCGGTCCGCATAGCAGATCTGTGATCGCATTCTTGACCATAGAATCAACATTTTTTGGGAAATTTATTCTTTCGATTTTTGAAGCTTAAATCACTACCAAGGGTCCGAACCATGGCGAGCTTTCTTCGCATTTCTAACACGTTATTCGGACACTGACACCACAGCTACTAGGTTTTTAAGCACAAAAAAACTTTACGGGGCCTTACATCCTCCCCCCCCCCTTAAAATCATTCGTCCTCAAATGAGGATTTTGAAAATCAGTTGGTTTTGAAAGACATGTTAAGCAAACTGTCAAAATTTTCACTAACTCCTATATTCTAGAAAATTTTCACCAGAGTTTCCTTTGTATTATGGACATATCCACCTCTCAGAGAGCCCCCGAAACACATTACCAAACAACAACACACTTTTACAACAATTTCCATAGCTTGCACACACTTCCTTACCTAAACGATTGCACATATTTTATCACATTGTTACATTTGCACATAAACTAGTAACTTCAATGAGCCCTTACCTTATTTAACCATCTCAATACTCCACATATACATAAACAAACAATTATCAATCTTCACTTACTATTAGTTGTTTATTTAACACATGAATCTTTATAAGGCTTTCATTTATCAAGAAAGGTTTAAGTGACCCAGGGTAACAACACATATAACCCCTTGCAAAATGAAGGAAACTTTACTAACACTACGAAGGAAACAATTTGGACAAGACGATAGTTATTAAAAAGTAGAAGGGTCGCCTACTTTCTTCTAATCTTGATCAAACAAATGGGGGTACTTTTCCTTCATCTCTTTTTCTTCTTCCCATGTGGCCTCCCCAACTTGTTGACTTTGCCACAATACTTTGACAGAGGCAACCTCCATATTGATCATCTCCTATTTCCACCTTGGTATTTCTATAAGTTGAGTTAATCCACCAGGCCATTGATTCTTGGCCTTCACTTGCTGACAGTTCGGGCATTTAGATACAAAGCTCGCCAAATCCCTTTTCGTGTCGTTCCACCAATAAATCTCATTGAGATCATGATAAATTTTCGTAGAACCTGGGTGCATAAAATACCTGGAAATATGAGCCTCTGCCATCACTCTCTCACGTAGCTCGTCCACATTCGGGACACATAGCCTACATTGACACCGCAATACATCATCCTCTGTAGTGATGACAAATGCTGAGGTCTTGTTATTCATAATTTCTTCCTTCACCTGGACCAATGTTGGATCCATAAACTGCTTTTCCTTTATTTCCGCAACCAATGATGATTCTTCTCCATTATGCACCATAACATTCCCGAGCTGAGATGCGAACCCCCAAACTGGAAAATAGGTAAACCTCCCGAGCTAGGGGTCTCTGATCCATACCCTAATGAGCCAATCTACCCATGGATTTTTAGCTAAGAGCATCGGCCACCACATTTGCCTTCCCTGGATGGTACAATATGTTCATATCATAGTCTTTGAGCAGTTCTAACTATCGCCGTTGTCTCAGATTCAACTCCTTCTATTTGAACAAATACTGGAGGCTCTTGTGGTCTGAACACACAACTACATGAACTCCATAAAGATAGTGCCGCCATATTTTCAAAGCAAACACAACTGCTTCAAGCTCCAAATCATGTGTCGAATAATTCTTCTCATGATTCTTGAGTTGCCCGGAAACATAAGCTATGACCTTTCCGTGCTACATCAATACACACCCCAAATCGACCTTGGAGGCATCACAATAAACCACAAACCCCTCTGTGCCTTCTAGCAAGGCCAATACTAGTGTCGAGGTCAACCTTGACCTCAATTCCTGGAAACATTTCTCACATGTGTCAGACCATTGGAACTTAACAGCCTTCTGCGTCAATTTAGTCAATGGGGAGGCGAGTGTTGAGAATCCCTCCACAAACCTCCGATAGTACCATGCCAGACCCAAAAAGCTACGAATCTCTGTCGGGGTCATGGGTCTAGGCCAATCTTTCACTGCTGCAATCTTCTGAGGATCCACCTAAATCCCCTCACTAGAAATAACATGTCCCAAAAAGGCTACGGACTCCAACCAAAACTTACATATTGAGAACTTGGCATACAATTGGTGCTGATGAAGGGTCTGCAATGCTGCTCTGAGGTGAATGGCATGATCCTCCCTGCTATGAGAGTAAATGAGGATGTCGTCAATGAACACAATCACAAAGGAATCTAGGAATGGCTTGAAAACACTGTCCATGAAATCCATTGGGGAATTGGTTAGCCCAAAAGACATTACCAAATACTCAAAGTGACCATAACGAGTTCTGAAGGCGGTCTTACGAATATCCTGCTCTGTAATCTTTAATCGGTGGTACCTGGATCGTATATCAATTTTAGAGAAAAACTTTGCTCCTTGCAATTGGTCAAACAAATCATCCAACCGAGGCAAAGGATATTTATTCTTGATGGTGACTTTGTTGAGCTACCGATAATCAATGCACATTCGAAGTGACCCATCCTTCTTTCTGACGAAAAGAACCGGAGCACCTTACGACGACACACTAGGTCGTATGAACCCTTTCTCTAGTAAATCCCTCAGCTGCTCATTTAATTCCCTTAACTCTTCTGGTGCCATTCTGTATGGTGGGATAGATATTGGTTAAGTATCTAGCAGTACATCAATCCGCAAATCAATCTCCCTATCTGGCGGGATCTCCGGAAGCTCCTCCAGAAACACTTCAGGAAACTCATTCACTACCGGCACGGACTTGAGGACAGACACATCTGAGGTGGTGTCCTTTACCCGGACCAAGTGATAGATACACCCCTTCTTAATTATCTTCAAAGCCTTAAGGTAGGAAATAAACCTACCCCTTGGCACTACACCATTTCCTCTCCATTCAATAACTGGCTCGTTAGGGAAGTCGAGCCTCATGACTCTCGTCCGACAGTCAAGCTTGGCTAAGCACGAATAAAGCCAATCCATCCCCCATAAGTACATCAAAATCTACCATCCCAAGCTCAATAAGATCGGCTATGGTAACACGACCACTCACCATAATAATACAATTCCTATAGACTCGTGAAGCTGTAATAGAATCACAAACCGGAGTCGATATAGAGAACAACTCATGATGTTGTTCGGGTTCTCTCCCAAAACATGAAGCAATGAATGGGGTGACATAAGGTAAGGAGGACCCCAGATTAATAAGAGCCAAGCAATCAATAGTCTGAACAGACAAGATACCTGTAACAACATCCAGAGAAGCCTCAGCACTCTGGCGGCTACTCAACGCATAGAATCGGCTAGGTCCACCCCTACCATGAGCTTCACCCCTAGCTGAACTATGCCCTGCTGATGCTGGAGGACGTACTGATGATGTAGCAGCCGAAGAACCAGACGACTGAGCAGATCCCCTACCCATACCCTGACCGAGCGCACATTAATCCCGATGTATGTGACCTCTCACCCTGCACCTGAAGCATATTAGTATATCGAGGTAGGATACCTCTGTATGAAATCTCCCACACTTGGGGCATATAGGTCTCCCCCGCTGCTGGGACCTCACTCTAGGACGACCAGACTGGTGAGACCTATTTCTGTCTGAACCGGGTCTCCAATGACTACCCAGCTGATGGTTGTGCACAGATGGTGGTGCACTCGCTAAGGACTGGGCATATGACTAGGATGGCCCTGGTGACCCGCTCCCTGGAAGTGATATCCCCGAATGACCCATTGCCCGAGCCCTGCTACTACTCTCTCTCTCTCTCCGCACAAATCTTCAACTTCCTAGCCTCTGTGGCCTGATCAAACCCCACAATCCTCCCATAGTTCATATCTGAGTGTAAAGCTGTTGTGGCAGCCTCATTCACTACCAAAGGTCTTATGCCCTGAACAAACCGTAGAACTCGGGCATCGAAGGTTGACACCAGTAAAGGAGCACACTTAGACAGTCGCACAAATTTCATGTGGTACTCCCAACGCTCATAATGCCTGTTTGAGGACCTCGAACTCAGTGGCATGGGCCGCCATTGTCTCGGCACGCAAAAATGGTCCATGAAATCAACTACGAACTCATCCCATCTGGCCGGAGGGCTCCCCTCCTCACGGCAATCCTCCCACGTCTCAAACCATGAACGCGCCGCTCCCTTCGGCCTGTATGAGGCCAACTCTACCCCCTCTATATCTTTTGCCTTCATCACTCTAAATGTCTTGTATATTATATCATGGAAATCCTGTGGATCGGCCATTGGGTCCATGCTTGAGAATTCTGAATGGGCCAATCGCAAGAAATGGTGGACTCTAGAGTCGGAGGAATCTCCCTGTCCGCTGGAGGACGTAGGGGCATCATGGGATCTCCGGGCCTTGGCGGCCAGTAACTGTGGCAACATGTGAATGGCTCCTCTAAGATCCTCGTTAGAGATACTGGAACCAGAAGCTGGAACAGTATCAGAGTCAGGAACACTCGAAGGAGGGATGGTGGCACCCTCTATCGCAGCCGAAACAGGGACACTTGGGATTGGAATAGACGGTCCAGGCAAATTCAGGACTGGTGGGACATTCTCGCCCACGACATAGGGTACATGATTTGCAGCCACACTTGGGCTAGCATTGTCCCCAAGGCCGAGTCTAGCTTTCTTCTTAGGCGCGATATTATGAAAAGTTTGGAACAAGAGCGAATTAGACATAAATACTGCGACTTTGCACTTTACCGCATGATATCAAATAACAACAAATGGGTAAATTCCTAAATGTCCGTGTAGCCCCCAACTTACAGATGTGGTCGACAACACACCAATAAGAAGGGCACTACTAGACACAGCTCCGTAAAATCCTAGGACACTTTAAAACCTTAGGCTCTGATACCAAGTTTGTCATGCCCCAATTCGAGGGACATGACCGGCGCCGGACCTGGTAGTCCCGTCAAGCGGACCTGTGTGCCTTTCCTAACCCACGCATTACCCCTATGGTGTTTATTACTTATAAGCAAAAGAGCTTACCATTTATAACTGAATTCACATTTTTCAAACATAACCACACGATTAATTTACATATAAGTTTACAATTTCCAACGCCCGACATAATATATACATAAGGCTAAGATCCCATAGTTTACATGTCTACGAAGCCTCTAGGATACAAAGAATGATACAATACTTGCCGGTAACAAGGCTCCGGCTATACCTTACACCAAATCAAAAGAAAGTCTAAAACAGAATTGGCATGAGCCACGCAGGGCCCTGAAAGGAAAGAGGCTCACCAAAACGAGCAGTGGAAGATGAAGGATGCTACTGCTTATGAGCTGAAGTAACTGCTACTTATCCACATACAATCATAACATGAATATAGCGTCCCCGGCAAAAGGGACGTCAGTACACTAGAATTGTACTGGTATGTATGGACAAGCTTTGTCCCAAGTAAACTCAAGCTATTAAATAAGTAAATCACGATGATAACACAACAAATGATTACACTAAGAAATAATTAAACCAACCAACCATGTTCCCACATTTACTTCGTTTCAAGTAGTTCTCAGCTCAAAGAACAATTAAAGATCAACAAGGAAGGCAACAACCAAAGAATCACAGAAAACACAATCAAGTCAAACAAAAGGCAGGTTGCAAACTCCCCTGCTGTCTCCTTTCACAATCTCATATCAATGGTTTCATATCAATTTCAATGGCAATTTTTGATCGATTTCCATCCTTATTACCTCTTCCACCCTTATTACCTCGGCCACCCTTATCACCCCAACCCACACCTTATTACTTCGTGTTGTAGTGCGTAACCCGATCCCACTGTACAGTTTCAATCACAGCAAACAAGGCACTACACAAGATCACAACTAGTGCAAATAAGCAATTTACAAATTGGTTCATGCTTTCAATTACTTTTCAAACCAATATCACAACCGAGTTACAATGTTTCCATATTCGAGAGTACCCATACAATTATGTTCGACAATTTATCACAATTCTTTATGAATCTCAATTTCTTTTTTATCTTTCTGTTCATATTACATACCACACCACACATAGTTCAACATTAATTGAATACCTAACAACCAAATCAAAGAATTTTACAACGATTCCTCAAAATTATCACATACCTACGAATTCTACACATAAGGGTGATTTCACAAGAATCAAAGTTAGCCATACATATGTGAAGTCGATTTTTCTTCATTTAGTCTCTTACTTAAGCTCACCCAAGTTATCCTAAATTGCCAACTTCCATTTTTGCAAACTCTTACTCCTACCCACTTCTTTTTACTAAAATTCAAGTTCAAATAACATGCATGAGTATCACATTCAATTTTCAAAATCTATTGTATGCAATTGCTTTTTTACCCTTTGAAAACTGAAAAATAAGAGGAAAATGACTAGGGTTTTTACCTATTGGATATTTGGGGAAGATGACTTTTTCCATAGGATCTTCCTAGACCAAACGATTGGAACAATTCTTGAAGATAGTTAGATTTCTCTCTCTAGAACCACTCCTTCCTCTGTCTAGTTTTGTTCAGAAAATAGGAGAAAATGAAGGTTGGAGGTGTTTTATTAAAGAAGGAGTCGGGTCAAAATTTTATAAAAATCTTGGCCGAGTCAATTCTGCGGTCGCATGTGCGATCGCAGAATCAACATGCGGTCCACATAATGGATCGCAGAATTGCCCCAAAAATGCACATGTTTTATTATGATATGTGACCAGAATGCGGTCCACATTCGTGTTCTGTAGTCGCAGGTTGCACCGCAGATTTGACACTCAAAAATTCTTAAGAAATTATGCGGTGGATCTGCAGTCCGCATTTCTGGTATGTGATCGCATATTGGACCGCATTTTTAACTTAATATTTGGAAAACATTATGTTAAACTCTGTGGTAGGAATGTTGTCCGCATAGCAGATCTGCTATCGCATTCCTGACCGCAGAATCGATATTTTCTAGGAAATTTATTCTTTCAATTCTACGGATTCCTAACACGTTATTCAGACCCTGGAACCACAGCTACTAGGTTTTTAAGCACAAAAAACATCCTAGAGACATGGTTCAAGGAGGTGGTGCTCAGCCTCGGTTTTTGCTTTTCCACCCAAGCTAGAGGCAGAAGCATTAGATCATGTGATTATATGTACCATTCTAGTTTGCGATAGGGATGCTTAACCGCTATTTAACCTTGGTCTACATATTCATATGTGTCTTCCTAATTTGCATCATGCCTGGCTATGTCTAGTTATGCCTTGGACATTTCTGTCTATGTGTCTACGTCGGTGGGTGACTCCATAGTAGTCGACCAGGTGCATCATTCCTGAGTGGTTGTGCTTGAGGGTCTTGAGACCCGTGTTGATTTATTACTATTAGATATGGTGGATTTTGATGTTATATTGGGTATGAATTGTTTGTACCCGTATCATGCTATCCTAGATAGTCACGCCAAGACCATGACATTGGCTTTGCCATAATTACCCCGACTATAGTGGAAAGGGACCCCAGGTCACGCCACCCGTAATGTTATTTCATATGTCAAGGCTCGACGCATGATCGAGAATGGTTGTTTAACTTATCTGGCGTATGTTCGCGACTCCAGCGTAGAGGTTCGGTCAATTGACTTTATTCCTATTGTGCGGGAGTTTCCGGAGGTTTTCCCTTTAGACCTACCAGGTATGCCGCCCGACAAGGATATTTACTTCTATATTGATCTGGCTCCGGAAACTCAGCCCATTTCTATTCCACCATATAGCATGGCCCCATTAGAGTTAAAAAGCTAATGGATCACTTGCATGACTTAATAAAGAAGGGTTTCATCAAGCCTAGTGTTTCTCATCAGGGTGCGCCGATATTATCTGTAAAGAAGAAGGATGGCTCGATGCGAATGTGTATTGATTACCGGAAATTGAACAAAGTGACGATAAAGAATAAGTATCCACTACCGAGTATTGATGATTTCATTGACCAACTCCAGGGAGCAAGGGTGTTCTCCATGATAGACTTGAGATCTGGCTACCATCAGCTGACGATTAGGGCGTCTGATGTCCTTAAGACAACATTCAGCACTCGGTATGGGCACTACAGGTTTTTAGTCATGTCTTTTGGGTTGACCAATGCCCCAGCAGTATTTATGGAGTTGATCAACCGAGGCATTACCTAGACTTGATCGTGATAGTCTTTATAGATGACATCCTAGTGTGATCTCGCAGCCAGTAAGAACATGAGCAGCACCTCAGAGTGGTTCTTCATACTATGAAGGATAATCAGCTATATGCTAAGTTTTCAAAATGTGAGTTCTGGTTGAGTTCGGTTGCATTTTTAGGTAATATTGTATCAGTAGAGGGTATTCAGGTGGACCCAAAGAAGATTGAGGCATTCAAGAATTGGCCTCGACCAACTTCAGTGACTGAAATTCAGAATTTCTTGGGATTAGCAGGTTACTACCATTGGTTCATAGAGGGGTTCTCTTCTATTGCAGCACCGATGACTAGGTTGACCTAGAAGGGTGCCTAGTTCAAGTGGTCAGATGAGTGCGAGGCGAGCTTTTAGAAGCTCAAAACAGCCCTGACCACGACACCGGTGTTGGTTTTGCCCATGGGTTTAGGGCCTTACACTATCTATTAAGATTCTTCCCGTACTGGGCTTGGAGCGGTATTCATGCAGTATGGCAAAGTTTTTGCCTATGCTTCAAGACAGTTGAAAATCCATGAGAACAATTATCCAATTCATGACCTAGAGTTGGTAGCGGTTGTTCATGCTTTGAAGATTTGGAGGCATTATCTATATGCCGTGGCATGTGAGGTTTACACGGATCATAAGAGCCTTCAATACTTATTCAAGTAAAAAGAGTTGAATGTTCGTCAGAGGAGATGGCTAGAGTTATTGAAAGATTATAATGTTACTATCTTGTATCCCACTGGTAAGGCAAATGTGGTTGCCGATGCGTTGAGTTGAAAGTCTGCCAGCATAGGTAGTCTCGCTTATGTTCCGATCAGCCAGAGGTCGCTTGCTTTCGAGGTTCAGGCCTTGGCCAACAAATTTGTGAGATTAGATATTTCTATGTCTAGCAGAGTGTTGGCTTTCACGGTTGCTCGTTCTTATCTATTGGAGCTTATCCGTGAATGGCAGTTTGATGATCTCCATTTTTCTGTCCTAAGAGACACAGTGCAGCATGGTGGTGCTATGAAGGTAACCTTCGGTGATGATGGGGTGTTGAGATTGCAGGGGCGGGTTTGTGTGCCCAATGTTGATGGGATTCGAGAGTTGATCTTAGTGGAGGCCCATAGTTCCCGGTATTCTATTCACCCGCACCGCGAAGTTGTATCACGATTTGCGGTAGCATTATTGGCAGTGTATAATGAAAAAAGACATTGTCGCATATGTCGCACGGTGTTTAAATTGTCCGCATGTCAAATATGAGCATCAGAGGCCTGGTGGTGTGTTTCAAAGGATTAAGCTTCCCGAGTCGAAATGGGAGCGGATTACAATGGACTTCATTACTGGACTTCTGTTGACTCGGAAGAAGTTTGATGCTATTTGGGTCATTGTTGATAGGCTGACCAAGTTAGCACATTTCATTCTCGTAGCAGTCTCCTATTCATCCGAGAGGTTAGCTAAGATTTATATTCGGGAGATTGTTCGCCTTCATAGGGTGTCGTTATCCATCATCTCAGATAGGGGTGCATAGTTTACCTCGCGCTTTTGGAGAGCGGTTCAGCAAGAGTTAGGCACCTAGTTTCAGTTGAGCACAACCTTCCATCCTCAAACAGACGGTCAGTCCAAACGGACTATTCAAATTTTGGAAACATGCTCCGAGCTTGTGTCATTAACATTGGAGGTTCATGGGACCAGTTTTTGCTTTTAACAGAGTTTGCCTACAACAACAAATACCAGTCTAGCATTCAGATGGCTCTATATGAAGCATTGTATTGTAGACGATGTCGGTCTCCAGTTGGATGGTTTGAGCCCAGAAAGGCTCGGTTGTTGGGTACTGACTTAGTTCAGGAGGCCTTAGATAAGGTCATGACTATTCAGGAGAGGCTGCGTTCAGCTCAGTCTAGGTAGAAGAGTTATGCAGACTGTAAGGTTCGAGAAGTAGATTTCATGGTTGGTGAGCGGGTATTGCTCCCGGTGTCGCCGATGAAAGGTGTGATATGGTTTGGAAAGAAGGGCAAGCTTAGCCCTAGGTACATTGTTCCATTTGAGATTCTTGATCTAGATGGAGAGGTGGCTTATATACTTGCATTGCCACCTAGATTATCAGTCGTGCATCCATTTTTCTATGTATCTATGCTTCAGAGGTATCACGGCGGTCCTTCACATGTGTTAGACTTCAGCACTGTCCAATTGGACAAGGATTTATCTTACGACGAGAAGCCGGTAGCTATTCTAGACCGGTAGGTTCGTCCGCTGAGATCTAAGAGTTTTCCCTCTGTTCATGTTCAGTGGAGATGTCAGCCTCCTGAGGCCTCGACCTGCGAGTCCGAGTCTGATATGCGGACTCGTTATCAACATTAGTTCCCTGACTTAGGTACTTCTTACTTTTGTCCGTTCGAGGATGAACAATTGGTTTAGAGGTGGAAGATATGACGACCCAAATGGTCATCACCTATTTTCCTTATTTGTTTTATGCTTTCGAGGCCTTAAAAACCTCATTTTATATTTTCCTCAATTTGCGTGCGCAGTTTGGGCACGTAGCTGGAAAACTTTTCTGTTGAAATGTGTGAATTCTGTGAAACATTTGAAGAATTTTGATATTAATTTGAGTATAGTTGTCTTCGGTCAACATTTTTTGTAAACGGACCCGGACTTGAGATTGGACAATCCCGGAAGGTCCGTAGAAAAATATGGGACTCGGGCATGTACCCGGAGTCGAAATCAAGCATCTAGAACCTAAGTAAAAGAATTTTTCTGTTAAATTATTTTTCCGAAATTATTAAGGAAAATGGAAAGGAAAATTGATTAAAAGACTATAGTATTGGGCTCATATTTTGGTTCAGACGCCCGGTACAAGTATTATATATTATTAAGCTCTTTCTGTAAAGTGTGGTCGAAATTGGATGTCGTTTGATGTGTTTTGGACTATAAGTTCCATGTTTGAGAGTTTATGAAGTTTAGAAGAAAAATCATGAGCTTTGAGGCTCGATTCTATATAAGTGATGTTATTTTGGCGATTTGATCATGCGAACAAGTCCGTAGACTGTGTTTGGAGTTATGTGCATGTTTGGTTTGGAGCCCTGAGGCTCGGGTGAGTTTTGAGTTGGTCCCAAAAGGCCTTAGGCTTAAACTATCATATGTGGCAATACAACAAGTCTTACGCGGCCGCGGTGCATTTACACGCGGTCCGCGTGGACTGGTTTAGAGATAGAGGTGTTTGTTTAAGCTCAACCAGTGCGGCCGCGCACCAAAACAGTGCAGTCCGCGCTAGAAGCCACACGGCCGCAATGCATTTCTATGCGGTCCATGTGGCCAGGATCTGCGAGGCCATGGATTGAGTTCGACCAGCGCAGCCATACACCAAAACAATGCGGGTTGTGCTGGGTAGGTTCAGAGAGCATTTTTCTTCCCTTTTTCGGCACGGCCACATGGAATTTTTGTGCTGTTCGCACCAGCCTCCAGTAAAGTATATAAAACTCGAGATTTTCAGCTATTTTACACTTTTTCATAACCCAAAACATAAGAGGCAATTTTCCAAACAATTCTTCTTATTCAAAATGATGGTAAGTGATTTCTACTATATTTTCTTTACTCCTTAACATCTTTAAACATAATTTCAACTTCAAACAAGGAATATAATATGGGAATTTGGGAGTTTAGGGTAGAACTAGGGTTCCTAAATTTTGGGGTTTTGGACCTCAATTTGGGGTCTGATTCCAAAACAAATCACATATCTGAGTTCATGGGGAAATGGGTAATCAGGTTTTAATTCAAACCTCGGGTTTTGCTCACGTTGACCCGTGGGCGTTTCGGGTATTTTTGAGTAAAACTTTGGGAAAACCATTTTTATGCATTCAAACCAATTTATATAGTGTTTGTTAAAGTAATCAAAAAATTGGGACTTCAAGGCTGAAGGTAAAGCAATAGCTGAAGGTTAAGCGGACTTCAAGACTTTGAGATAAGTGTTTGGTTTAACCCTAGCTTGAGGGAATAGGAGTTGAGTCTTGTTGCTAATTGCTATGAGATCGAGTACGTTGTATATGCATGGTGACGAGTATCTATACATTGGTGTCTAGCATGACTATGTGTCCTTATAATGTGATTATCATAAGGTGGCTGTGAATTAAATATTATTGGAGGATGTCTATATATTGTGAATAACATGTGAATAGTAAATGATCATTAAACTCTTTTTAGAGTTCGCTAAGAATGTTAAGGTGAATTATAATATAAGTAAAGTAAAGAAAAAGGAAACGTTGATGATTATTTCCTTGTTGGGACATAAGTATTTAGTGTATTCTCCCTTGTCTGGATGAATGAACTGTTAATTGTGCTCCCTTGGCGGGATGATTGAACTGTTAATTGTACTCCCTTGACGGGATGTTTGCCACGTATTTGTCTGATGTGTGACCCTTGGTTGTGACTATTGCTTGGAGACTCGGATGGTTAAATGATTTTAAGAAGCGGGTTACACGCCGCAACAATGATAATGATAAATAATTTGGGTCGGGTTGCATGCTGCAACAGTGATATGTGGAGCGTATTGCACGCCACAACAGTAGTAATTCGGGAACGGGTTGCACGACGCAACAGTTGTTGACATCTGTGGTTATGTCTGAATATTGTTTTCTTGTTTCATTGTTGAATAAGCTGTTTTTGGTTGTTATTCTGGATTACTATTTACTTGTATTTCCCCGTAGCATGTTCCCCCTTCCATGTTGTTGTTTTCTTGGTATTCAATTTTCTTCTGAATATTTTATGACTGCGCATGTTTATTTGATGTCCAGTCTAGCCTCAACACTACTTCTCCGCAGTTAGGCTATACACTTACTAGCACATGGGGTCGGTTGTGCTAATACTATACTTCTGTGCATTTTTACACAGGTCCAGGCTTTGAGCAGTAGCAGTAGTTCGGTAGGAGGGTCTTATTACCACGAGACTGAGGTAGCCTTGCAGGCATCCGTAGACCCGGCGTATGTTCTTATGTTTTTTCTTTGTACTGTTGCCTCATTATTTTGAGACAGACAGTTGTTATACTTCTTTCAGATCATTATATGTACTTTATTCTTAGTGGTTCATGAGAATGTGACACCAAATCTTAGGTAGAGGATATTGTTGAGTAGTTAGTATTTATTTTCAGACATATAAAATTAGACTTCCGCAGTTATTTTTGTTATTATTACTGATACTATAATTGATAATAGAATGGTTTTACTAATAAAACGGTAAGTAAATTGGCTTGCCTAGCTACCACGAGTAGGCACCATCATGATACCGATGGTGGGAAATCCGGGTCGTGAGAGTTGAGTACAAAGCAATATATCATAATAGAAAGCTGCATATTTTTAGTAGCTGTAAGCAGCAAGATCAAGTGCTAGTACATGGTGCTAAGTAGGCCAGGAGGTAGTAAATAGGAAAAACAAACACCTGACATTACAGTTAATGAAATTGCCCAAAAAGTCTAAGCGAATTAGGCAATCACAGGAGCAAATTGAAACATGGAATACATGGAGTCAAGCATTTGAGAGGAGTACAAAATTCAGTGGATGGGATACTCAAGCATTGGGCATGGCTCATGTTCAAGTCCTTGAGGATGCGAAAATGAGAATGCCATTTTTGACTAAAATGGTTTGTTTTTTTGTAGGAAACGATATTGTAATCATGCCATGTCACTCATTACGACCTCTATGGGTGGTATTAGCGCTATGTGCTCATTCCCTTGAGGAAGGAAAGGTGACATGCTCAAGCATGATAAAACAAGCTTGGGAGAAAGGCTAGCTTAACAGAAAAACAAGGAGAAGATAATTAAATACATTGGAGCAAACATGGCTCATTTTAGGGGAGAATAACTGCAGCTTCCAACACAAACAATCAAAGGCTGCAAGGAAGTCAACACTATATAAAAGGCTAACAAGCATATAAGGAGATATAACTAATATAGCTGGGAAGATTTCAATGTTAAGAAATGCATCAGTACACACGTACATGGATAGATGGTATATGCAGGTGCACTGGGACATTTGTGATAGACAATTACTATGCAGGAAAGGAAGAAAGCAAGATGATCGAGTAAAAGGTAGCAGCAACTGGACTATGCAGGCGCAACTTAATGAATGTGGCTGCATTTATAATCAAAGGATCAGGGGAGATTGCTTAATACAAAGTGGCTACAATTGAAATCGAAGGATCAGGGGAGACTATTTTGGACAAAGTGGCTACGAAGGCAATATGTGATACAGGCGAACGAATTGGGCTGATCTACAGGGCTGTAAGGACAATGCAGATATGCACATCACTGGGCTAATATTTTTGCATGCAAATTTTTATAGTTACAATGTGATATCAATGGTGAGTATTTTACTCAACATTGGTAATATGCCAGCTGTAATTTACATTTTCTATTCTCTACACCATCTTGGATCTTTGGAAAAATTATTCTATTTTTTCATTTTTACATATATAAACTAGCCCTAGGTAATATCTACTGGATTGATAAAAAAACCCGAAATCCAAAACCAACAAGCGAGTTTAGAGAGAGAATCTCTAGAGATAAAAAGGGCAATTAGAGAGAGAAACTATGATGCTTGCTTCCATAGCCTCGCCGGCTGGCGGCCAGCCACCCGATGTGGCTGGGCGACCACTCCAACCACCCCCAACACTACCCAGCCACCAATGTCCCCAGAAAACATCCAAAAACCTATGGACTACACGAAAGCTGTGAAGCCTACGTCGTGAAACACTGCCATGCATGATCATGTCTCATCAGTTGAAACTATTCCCCTCCGATGAGCTCAATTCTTTCAAGGTCAGCATACAGTTTTTTTTTACTGAAGCTGAGGTTAAACGTATGAATGTGATTGAAGGACTGCAATATGCAGTCGTGTGCGAATTCTCATATGGATGGCCTGGGCTAAACAAAATACGTCGCATTATCGCATTCAATGTGGTATTAAAGGTGAGTGTAATATTGGATTTTTAAGTGAGAGGCGTGCACTGATCAAGCTCTCATTAAGGCTAGCAGACGCAATGTGGTCAGAGACGGCGAATCTGGTTAGGGAGGCAACGCGGGATGTACTTGGGGTAACCAAAGGCTATCTAGGCAGACGTCAAGGCGACTGGTGGTGGAACGACGTAGTGCGAGGAAAAGTAGAGGTGAAAAAAGCTGCTTTTGCGAAGTTGGCAGGGAGCACAAGCGAAGAAGAAAGGCGGGCGAACAGAGAGAGCTATAAGGTGGCAAGGAAGGAAGCGAAATTGGCTGTCACGGAGGCTAAAAACGCGGCTTTTGGTCGCATGTACGAGGAATTGGGGGAGAAAGGCGGGGACAAGAAGTTATTCCGGTTAGCCAAAGTAAGGGAAAGGAAGGCGCGGGACCTGGACCAGGTTAGGTGCATCAAGGATAAAGATGGTAGAGTCCTGGTGGGGGAGTCTCAAGTCAAACAGAGATGGCAGGCGTACTTCCGAGACCTTCTCAACGATTCTCTTTCCAAAAATAGAACTAGGGGAGCTGGGGCACTCAGAGCGTCATAGAGTCTTAGGGTACCGGCGCATTAGGGTGGAAGGGGTCGTGGGGGCTTTGCGTAGGATGAGTAGAGGTCGAGCGACCGGGCCAGATGAAATCCCGGTGGAGTTCTGGAAATGCATGGGAAAGCCAGGAGTAGAGTGGCTCACCAGGTTGTTCAATGCGATCTTCAGGTCCAAAAGGATGCCGGAGGAGTGGAGGTGGAGTACAGTGATGCCCTTGTATAAGAACAAAGGGGATATCCTGTGTTGCAACAACTATATGGGCATCAAATTAATAAGCCACACCATGAAGGTCTGGGAGCGGGTGATCGAGGCCAGAGTAAGGGAGTCGACATCTATTTCCGTGAACCGGTTCGGTTTTATGCCGGGCCGGTCCACTACAGAAGCTATCCACCTTGTCAGGAGATTGGTGGAACAGTTCAGGGATATGAAGAAGGACCCGCACATGGTGTTTATCGACTTGGAGAAGGCGTATGACAAGGTCCCTAGGGAGGTACTATGGAGGTGCCTGGAGGCTAAGAGCGTGCCGAAAGCCTACATCAGAGTAATCAAGGACATGTACGATGGAGCTAAGTCCAGGGTTAGGACAGTGGGTGGCGACTCAGACCATTTCCCGGTGGTTATGGGGCTCCATCAAGGATCTGCGCTTAGCCCCCTCTTGTTTGCCTTGGTGATGGATGCTTTGACGCGGCATATTCAAGGGGATGTTCCTTGGTGTATGCTATTTGCTGATGACATAGTCCTGGTAGACGAGACGAGGGTCGGTGTTAACGAGAGGCTAGAGGAATGGAGACAGACTCTTGAGTCTAAGGGGTTTAAACTAAGCAGGTCTAAGACGGAATATCTGGAGTGCAAATTTAGCGCCGAGTCGAGCGAAGTGGGAGGGAGCGTGATGATTGGATCTCAGGCCATAGCCAAGAAGGATAGTTTCAGATACCTTGGATCGGTGATCCGGGGGGACGGAGAGATAGACGGGGATGTCACTCACCGTATAGCGGCGGGGTGGTCGAAGTGGAGGCTTGCATCAGGAGTCTTGTGTGATAAGAAAGTGCCACAGAAACTCAAGGGGAAATTTTATAGAGTTGTGGTTAGACCTGCCATGTTGTATGGGGACGGAGTGTTGGCCGGTGAAGAAATCTCATGTTCAGAGGATGATGGTTGCGGAGATGAGGATGCTTAGGTGGATGTGCGGGCTCACCAGGTTAGATAAGATTAGAAACGAAGTTATTTGGGAGAAGGTGGGGGTGGCCCCAATGGATGAGAAGATGCGAGAGGCGAGACTTCGGTGGTTCGGGCATGTGCGGAGGAGAAGCCCCGACGCCCCGGTGAGGAGTTGTGAGCGGCTAGCGGTGGTCGGTGTGAGGCGAGGCAGAGGGAGGCCTAAGAGATACCGGGGAGAGGTAATTAGACAGGACATGGCGAGGATGCAGATTTCCGAGGACATGACCCTTGATAGGAAAGTCTGGAGGTCTAGTATCAGGGTTGTAGGATAGGGGTTTCTAGATTTTTCATACTCCTTTCCCGGGGTGTGAGGCGTGGTAGGGCCGCCCATAGATGATTAGTTTGTATTCTCTTTTGGTAGTCATTTCTGGTAGTTACTGTTTTGATATTATTGCATGCCTGTTTCTTTATGGTACATATGCATCTTATGTTTAGATAATTTTTATGAGGTGTATGCTGGAGTAACTAATGCGGTTTTTGTTTTTTGTTTTTGTTTGCCTTTTTTCCATGCGCCGAGGGTCGATTGGAAACAGCCTCTCTGCCCTCTCGGGTAGAGGTAAGGCCTGTCGCATTATCGCATTCAATGTGGTATTAAAGGTGAGTGTAATATTGGATTTTTAAGTGAGAGGCGTGCACTGATCAAGCTCTCATTAAGGCAAGACTTTGTTGATTTCTCATCGAAAGGTGTTTATTATGTCAAGGATAAGTATGGTGAGGAATACCAGTTAAGAACATTGATTTACAATGCTAAATTTAAAGCTGGAGAAGAAACTCCCTAGGTCATGGCTTGGATATCATTCCCAAACTTGTTGCCCACTTATTTTGTTAAAGAATGCTTGTTCTCTTTAGCATCTGCAGTAGGTAGACCTTTGCATCTTGAGCAGGACACTATTAATAAAATTAGACCTAGTTTTGCTTGAGTGAAGGTCTTAATTGATCTCATGGCTGATCATCCAAAGAAGGTTCGAATGGACATTATTAATGAAGCTTCTAGAGAGGTGAGAACTAAGTGGGTGAATATAAACTATGATTATTTGCCTAAGTACTGTAAAGAATGCAAGTTGCAAGGGCATGACATGTTTGAGTGCTGCAGGTTGCACCCTAAACTTATGGCAAATAGAAGTAAAGAGAAGCAGACTACAACTAAAAGTGTGATGCAAGGCAACAAGAATTTTGCTCCTTTGATGATCCTATCAAGTTTTAAAGTTGTTGGAAATCTAGGTTCTCAATGGAAGGAAGTTAAAGATAGAAGGATGTAAAGCAAGGAGAAGCATGTAGCTAATATGATTAATCATGGGAAAATAATGGTACCAGCTGATAATCAAAAGGAGTATGTATCAAACAAAGTTGAAAATAATTGTAGGAATGATCATGCAATGGCAATAGTTGAAAAGAAAAACGAACAAGTGCAGACTGCTAATAAATTTGTTATTTTGGAGGTGGAGGAAAGTGATGACAATGCCAATAATCAACTTTCACTAGTGGAGTCTCAGAATGCATTACATATAGCAAAGGAAGCAGGATTGTTAAAACCTGCAGCACCAGCATTTACTCCTAATTCTCCTAGGAATACAAAAGGAAGGAAAGATGGAAAAAAGAACACAAATGTGATGCCAGCTGCTAGTTCAAATCCAGCAGGAATTAATAAGCAAAAAGAAAAGGAGGAAATAAGAAACATAAATAAAGATTCCAATTTTTAGAAATTCAAAAAATCTACTGCATCATGGGTACAAAGAGCATTTAAACTCAATGAGGTTGCAATAAATACCTTAGTTCAAGAGGTACCATCTTAGGATACCATAGTGGAGGCTGAATTGACAAAGAATAATTCTGAAGAACAAATTGTTGATATTGACTTTGAAATATTCAAAAGCAATGAAAAGGTTCAATGGAATGGAGGAAAATTATCGGCCAACCAAACTAAAGAAGATGCAATGGATGGAGTGATTCCTGATGTAATGCAAAGTGGAGAGGAAGTTAGAGGAGATACAATGGAAGAAGAAGATCACAGTGTGAATAGTAAGGCTAAAGTTGCAGATTCATTTGGTGGATAGACTTTACTCAATGACCAAGAGGAGGGCATGGTACAATAAACTAACAAGGGAGAAGTGAACAACAAAGACAAGATCAAAACAAAGTCCGGTGCAAACTTGTGGGGAAATACTAAAGGTAATCGGCAATGTCATGAAATAAATGTTGCAGATGTAATACAAACTGAAGAACAGGACATTAATATCATTGATCTAGGAGGAACAATACAAATCCATAGGAATAGTGATGACAATACAAAAATGGTGGACACAAAGTCTACAGAAACTAAAAAGATACAGGAATCAGCTACAGCAAATGCTATAGTAGTGTAGTCTTCAAAAACTCAAGGTGAACAAGCTATAGTAATTACTACTAAGGAAGATAAGATTTTGGCTCATGAAAAAATTGGAGAAGCAGGTGATCCACTGGTTCTTGGGGAACAAACATGTAATAACATGGATGAAGAGTCCACTGCACAAAACTTTTTGAATGTGGCCAAGCTAGGGGATATGTCACCTAGAAATATAGAATAGGTGAAATATGCATCGAAAGGTATAAAGAAACAAGGAAAGGAGCGACCTACTATTCCAACTGGAGGAGTATAAACAAGAAGAACTTTGTCCAAATCTCAAAATCAGTAATGGATGCTATTATTTGGATTGTGAGATTAGTGAACACCATGCAAGCATTTGAAAGATTGATTAAAATGCACAGGCATCACCATGTTGAATTCACTGGAGTTATAGAAACTATGCAACAAGCCAATACGATGGAGAGATATAGGGCAAGAATAGGGCTAGCATAAACTGTTGTGAATGTATCTAATAAAATATAGGCTTTTGTTGATGAGGTTTTTGAGATAACTATTTTATATAATATGGCTCAACAACTGACCATGAGATTGTTCCATACAGAAACACATGTAAAGCTCATGCTTACTCTAGTATATGCAAAATGTGATCTAATTGAAACAATTGAGCTCTAGGACACATTATATGCAATGGATTCTGACATGACCGCTCCATGGCTTGTTGGTGGGGACTTTAATGTCATTTGGGATGAAGAGGAGAAGTTTGGTAGACTTCGAATGTCCTTAAATGAAGTAGATAATTTTAGACAGTGTATTATTACTTGCAATCTGACACACTTGGGTTTCAAGGGAGTATCTACACATGGTAGAATGGGAGATTAGAGGAAGATTGGTGTATTCAAGACACTAGATAGAAGTTTTGGAAACATGGAGTTTTAGCAAACCTTCCCTGGGTTAGAGGTAACACATCTATCCAAAACTGGTTCTGATCACTGTCAAATACTACGAAAATGTGATATTGAAACCCCTCCTATTAAGAAACATTTTAGGTTTCTTATTTTCTGTGTAAAACATGCTTCATTCAAGGATGTTGTTAAGTAGAATTGGAAGGTTGACTTCACTGCTAGTCCTTTTCTTATATTTAACTACAAGCTAAAAAGGTTGAATACAACATTTTCTACATGGAGTAAAGCTAATTATGGTGACATCTTTCAGAAGATAGCTAGCCTTGAGGAAGTAGTATTAGTACATGAACGACAGTTTGAAGTGTCTCCTACATAAATGAATAGATAGAGAATACAGAATGTGCAGACGGAAATGATAAAATACCTAGCACTAGAGGGAGGGTTTTGGAGGAAAAAATAAGGTATGATGTGATTTAAAGATGGTGATAGAAAGACAAAGTTCTTTCATGCACAATTTAATGGGAGTAGAAAGAGGCTAAAGTTGACAAGAATAAAAAAAGGTGATGGGGACTTGTTAGAAGAGGATAATTTAATAGCTTATGAGGCCATGAAATTCTACCAAGATTAGTTTCCTGAAAGTACAGTTCCAACTGTATTTGACATCTTAAACTATGTGCCTACAATGATAGACAGTGATCAGAATGAGAAGCTAATGAAAATGCCTATAGGAGAAGGAGTAGAAGTTGTAGTAATGGGATTGAATCCAAACTCAACAAGTGGTCCAGATGGATACACAAGTGCCTTTTATCATACCTATTGGGATATTATAGGTTCTGATGTGATGGAAATGGTGAGATCATTTTTCTGTGGCCAGTAGCTACCCAAATGTGTCATTCATACAAACCTAGTGTTATTGTCAAAGAAGAAGGAAGTTAGCACTGTTGGAGACATGAGGCCAATCAGCCTTAGCAACTTTGTGAACAAGATTTTTTTGAAGGTTATTCATAATAGAATAGTGGATATGTTGCCAAACATAATCTCTGAAGTGCAGGCATGGTTTGTTAAATGAAGGAGTATAGTTGAGAATGTGTTGCTAACACAGGAGATCATCACAGACATTAGACTCAAAACAAGGGCAAGTCCAAATATGGTAATTAAACTTTACATGGCAAAGTCTTATGATATACTATCATGGCTTTTATTTAACCAAAATGCTTAGGAAAATGGGCTTCTCTGAAGGTTTCATAGGAGTGATATTTGATTTGGTGGGAAACAATTGGTAATCCATACTAATTAATAATCAGGCTCGCGGTTTTTTTCAAGCCTACAAGGGGAGTTAAGCAAGGTGATCCCTTATCACCTACTCAGTTTCTAATAGCTGCAGAAGCATTGTCTAGAGGTCTGAATGCTCTACACTCAAATCCTTATTTCTGTGGCTTTGGATTACCAAAGTGAAGCCCCAAAATAAACCATCTTTTATATGCTGATGACACTATAATTTTTTGCTTATCTGATGAAGGCTCATTAAGGCTAGTGATGGAGGTTCTACATGCTTATGAACTAGCATCTGCGCAGTTAGTAAAAAATAGCAAATCAGCAATATATATGCATCACTTGACTGATATTGAGGTAGTTAGAAAGGTAGAAAAGATCACATGCATAGGAAGGCAGGACTTTCCTTTTACATACTCAGGATGCCCAAATTTTTTTATGCAAGAAGAAGACTGGACTACTATCAACCAATGATCAATAAAGTCTTAGACAAGTTGTAGGCATGGAAAGGAAAACTTGTCTCATTAGGAGGAATAACAGTGTTAATCACAAATGTCATTTAAAGCATGCCAATACATCTTCTTTCAGCTGTGAATCCTCCTAACTATGTTATTAACAGGCTTTACAAGATTTTTGCTCATTTTTTCAAGAGTAGTTTTGTGGGTGGTACAAGCAGGCACTGGGTATCCTCGACAAAATTGTGCATGCCATATGAAGAGGGAGGAATTGGCTTCAGATCCTTGTATGATGTATCTAAAGCATTATTTTGTAAGATATGGTGGAATTTCAAAACCAAGCCTAGCATGTGGATTTCCTTTGTAAGTCAAAAATACTGTAAAAAGCTTACTGGTGTGCTTGTACAATGGAGAGAAGGCTCACATGTATGGAGAAAAATGTTTGAATGTAGGGACCTTACAGAGCACCAAATTATTTGGAAACTTAGAATGTGTTCAGCATTGTTTTGGTTTGACAATTGGACTGGATTAGGTGACCTATATTTTCTAGTGCCTCAAATTTTGCGGTTAATGAGAACATTCACAATGTATTTGAAGTGGCAAAGAATGGATCTTGGGATATAGAAAAATGGAGGGAGATGCTTCTTGTAGATTTGTCAATGCATACTGTGGAGAACATAAGACCACCAACTCAAAGAAATACTCTATTAAATCCCTTTTGGACGTTAGAGAAGAAAGGCCATTTTACTATGAAATCATCTCGGGAGTATGTGAGGAGAAGAGCAGATCCTAAGGAAGCGTACAAGAAGATATGGGTGAAAGGTCTTCCCTTTAAAATTACCTTCTTTATGTGGAAGGTATGGAGATCTAAGCTTCCTTTATATGACTTTATGAAAAGGCTAGGATATTTATTTCCTTCTAGATGCTGGTGTTGTGCAGAACCAAAAGAGGAAACACTGAACCATCTTTTCTTTACATCTAAATCAGCACCTATAGTGTGGAAATACATTATGGGAAGAACAGGAATAAGGGTGGAAGGATTAACTATGCATCAAGTAATAAATAAGTGCTAGACAGTCCAGGTGCTTCTAAGAATTTGACCAATCATGTATGCACTTCCATCGTGTATTGTATGGGCACTATGGAAGAGGAGAAACAATATCAAACATGGGGATATTATATCAAATAGCAGGGTTATGTATCAAATCTCAACAATTTTGCATTACATAGTGCAGTTGAGAAAACCTGGCATGAGAGTTCCTCATAGACGGGAGTTTTTACTGGCAGCACTGGAGAGTTATACACCTAGGCTAAAGGTGGACAAGGTCATTTAGGAATTCCCACTAAAGGGCTGGCTAAAAGTGAATACTTATTTGCTTCTAGGGGTAATCTAGGAAGGAGTTCTATTAGGATCTGCATTAGGGTTGAGATGGCTAATCTGATATATTCTTTAGGAAAGGAGAGTAGGGAAGGATCTAATAATGAAACTGAGGCAATTGCTATGGTGGAAGCTTTAAGATTTTGTCAATTTCAGTACTTTGCACAGGTGTGGATGTAGACTGACTCAATGATGTTGAAAAACATTATAGATGGAACATGGAAACCACCTTGGGGATAGCTAATTATGTAGGGTAAGTTAAAGAGTTAATGAGAGAACTCAATATGAAAGTATCTCATATCTTCAGCGAAGGGAACAAGTAGTAGATCATATAGTAAAATTTGCTCTTGATGTAGGAGATATAGAATGCTTTGGTTTTTGGGATATCTCAAAGAACTCAACAATTAATAACAGTTAATAAGTTCAATGCCATATAAACTAGAACAGATTGAGTGCTATCTATGGGAAAATAAAGTGCTACATACCTAGAAAACCCAACCCCTTATGAAGTGTATTCACTATACTCAAATCACTAAATCCATAAGATTGTAACGTCATAGAATATATTTTTTACAGTAGCATATAATTCCTTCATACTTATTCTTTTGAGTCTACAGGACGTCTTATTGGTGGTTTGCATTCAACCCAATTGAAGGACTATAGGATTAGACAACAGTATAACTCGAAGTGAAATCAACATCATATCAGTAGAATGGAAAAGTAAGCCCGAAGAATTGGGCAAGAGAATTACAAGACTCAGCAGATATGGGAAAAATTAAGGAGCGGGAACATAGCAAGAAGGAAGCTATTAGGAGTTGGGAAGGAGGAGAGCAGGAGAACAGCAATGATCAGGAACAAAATCAACACAAAAAGGAAATCAGAAACAAAGATATCTAGAAAGTTTAATAGAATGGGACGTTTGAAGAAGGGGTTAGAAATGTACTGGAGGAGGTCAAGATTTCAGGAAATAGGAGAAGGTAGGGGATTAAAGAGGGATGTAGGGAGCGAAACATTCTTAGGTGCTAAACAATATAGCAAGAAGGAGATAAATGCAATAAGAGGGAGCTTAAAACAAGAGATGAGAAAGGAGGGTACCTGCAGAAATGGAATGCAAATAGGTGAAGGTAATAGCAGAGCAAAAGGAAAGTGTTGGAGTATGGTAGGTGGTATAAGAAGAAAAAAAGTTGAGGGGAATGACGGGAATCACATAGGTAAGATATATAGAGGAATGGAATAGTTTGTCTGATAGTATGAAGAAGTGGGAGATACCGTCCACTACAATTTTTTGCTAGTTGTTCTGTGGGGAAATACATTCGAAAGGGAAAGCAAAATTATAAAGAAAAGATTTCAACTCACAAGAGTTGAGAAGATAGCAATGTCATATGTGTTGAAGTTTGACAAAAACATTATCCCACATCGGTTGGGAAATGAATTTGGGGGGATTTTTCCCCTATAAAAGAAGGCCTAATGTTTAGGATTTAAACACACCTCTCATTTGCCTTCTTATCTCTTTAAGGCATTTGTATCTTCTCTCTTTAGTATTATTTCACTTGTATTTTGGAGTGGAATAAAATATTGGTTGTGTCCGAGGAGTAGGCAAAATTAGCCGAACCTCGTAAATTCCTGGTGTTCTTTATATTGTTGCTTTATTGTCTTATTTATTATTTGGTGGCTGCCATAATTTTTGATATAGTAGTTGTGACTCATTCACACTATATACATTTGGCTTCCGCAACAATTGGTATCGGAGCCAAGGTATTATCTCGGTATGCTCTGTGGTTGCAGCGTAGTCTGATCTTCCACATCTGGAAAAGGATTTCTCTTGGTAACTGAGTCAAGGTTCTGCCTCAGTATGCTCTGTGGTTGCAGCTTAGTCTGATCTTCCACATCAGAAAGGAAATAATCTTGATTTGTGTCGTCAACTATTAAATAATATTTGTGTCAAAGATGGGAGACAATAAACAAGAAGAATCTACATCAAGTGCCAGCAATACGTCATCATTGGCATCTTCGCTTATGACAAGAATTGTGTCAAATGCGAAATTTGCGGTAGAAATTTTTGACGGGTCCGGACATTTTGGGATGTGGCAAGGCGAGGTTCTAGATGTCCTTTTTCAACAAGGGCTAGATCCGGCTATTGAAGAAAAGAGACCAGATGGTATTGGAGAAGAAGATTGGAGAATAATCAACCGTGTTGCTTGCGGTACCATTCGATCCTACCTTGCTAGAGAGCAGAAATATCCATACACAAAGGAAACTTCTGCAAGTAAATTATGGAAAGCACTGGAGGATAAATTTTTGAAGAAAAACAGTCAAAATAAATTGTACATGAAGAAGAGACTGTTTCACTTCACCTATGTTCCCGGTACCACGATGAATGAACATATCACCAGTTTCAATAAGTTGGTCACGGATTTGCAAAATATGGATACAACTTATGATGATGGTGACTTGGCCTTGATGTTGTTGGCGTCACTTCCCGACGAGTACGAGCACCTTGAAACTACTCTACTCCATGGAAATGACGAAGTTTCTCTCAGAGAAGTTTGTTCGGCTTTGTACAGCTATGAACAAAGAAAGCGAGAAAAACAGAAGGGCGGAGAAGGAGAAGCACTGTTCGTGAGGGGTCGTCCTCAAAATCAAACGAGGACAAGGAAAGGAAGATCTAAGTCAAGATCTAAACCCAACAAAGATGAATGTGCCTTTTGTCGAGAAAAGGGGCACTGGAAGAAAGACTGTCCGAAGTTGAATAATAAGGCCAAACATAACAATGGAAAG
Organism: Nicotiana noctiflora; assembly: GCA_032618575.1. Taxonomy (NCBI): domain Eukaryota; kingdom Viridiplantae; phylum Streptophyta; class Magnoliopsida; order Solanales; family Solanaceae; genus Nicotiana; species Nicotiana noctiflora. The sequence continues at coordinate 58,643 of JASVEL010010956.1, forward strand.
GTCATTATGAATTCAAATGTTGTTGATTGTGATGATTCGGATTTCTCATTAGTTACAACGGAGCCGTCAACGTCATCAGACATATGGTTGATGGATTCGGCTTGTAGCTATCATATGTGTCCCAACAGGGATTGGTTTGTGAACTTTCAAGAAGGAGAATATGGAGTCGTCCAAACAACGGATAATAGCCCTCTTACCTCATATGGAATTGGTTCAATACGATTAAGGAACCATGATGGAATGATCAGAACATTAATAGATGTTCGATATGTACCGGGTTTGAAGAAAAATCTCATCTCCGTGGGAGCCCTGGAATCAAAAGGGTTCAAAATTATTGCAGAAAACGGTGTGATGAGAGTATGCTCCGGTGCACTAGTGGTAATGAAGGCCAATCGGAAGAACAATAACATGTACCGTTATCTCGGTAGTACAGTTATTGGGACAGCGACAGTGACATCCAGTGACAACAAAGAGGCAGAAGCAACCAGGCTGTGGCACATGCGCTTGGGACATGCCGGAGGAAAATCCTTGAAAACTCTATCAGATCAAGGATTGTTGAAAGGGTTAAAGGCTTGCAATTTGGAGTTTTGTGAGCATTGTGTCAAAGGGAAACAGACAAGGGTTAAATTTGGTACAGCAATCCATAATACTAAAGGCATTTTGGATTATGTACACTCTGACGTTTGGGGTCCTTCCAAAACACCTTCATTGGGTGGGAAGCACTATTTTGTGACCTTTGTTGATGATTTTTCCCGAAGAGTATGGGTGTATGCAATGAAGAGCAAAGATGAAGTGCTGGGAATTTTTCTCAAATGGAAGACGATGGTGGAGAATCAAACGGGCAGGAGGATCAAGTGTATTCGCACAGACAATGGAGGTGAATACAAAAATGATCATTTCAATAAGGTCTGTGAAAATAATGGCATCGTCCGAAACTTCACTGTCAGACATACACCACAACAGAATGGAGTGGCAGAACGCATGAACCGGACCTTGCCGGAGAAGGTACGGTGTATGTTGTCCAATGATGGATTTGGCAAAGAATTTTGGGCTGAGGCAATTACATATGCATGCCACCTCATTAATCGCTTACCATCTGTTGCTATTGATGGCAAGACACCATTTGAAAAATGGTATGGAAAGCCTGCAGTAGATTATGACTCTTTGCACGTATTTGGCTCAACTGCATATTATAATGTGACGGAGTCAAAATTGGATCCAAGGGCAAAGAAGGCTATTTTTATGGGGATTACTTCTGGAGTCAAAGGACATCGCTTATGGTGTCCTATGACAAAGAAAGTAATATTCAGCAAGGATGTTACCTTCGATGAATCTTCTATGGTAAACAAGGTAACAAATGAAGATACCAAACAAGATGATGGTGCTTCTAAGCAGGTGGAGTTTGAGGGAAAATTTATTTTTCCTACACAAGAAGCAGAGGAGGAAACAAATGAAGATTATCCTCCGGGAGGAGAGCCAGTAGAGGAGATTCCAACTCAGGAACCTCAACAACAACTTGAATCAATCGCAACCAGCAGGCCAAAAAGGAAAGTAACGAAACATGTTCGTCTCATAGAGACAGTTGCTTGTGCAACCGCAATTGCAACTGATGATGTTCCCACCACTTATAAAGACGCAGTCCAAAGTTCAGAAGAAGATAAGTGGAGGATTGCCATGAATGATAAAATAAAGTCCCTTCATCAGAATCATACATGGAGATTGGCCAATCTCCCAAAGGAAAAGAAAGCAATTGGGTGCAAATGGGTATTTGCAAAGAAGGAAGGATTTTCTAACCAAGTAGATGTTCGCTACAAAGCAAGATTGGTGGCCGAAGGATATGCTCAAAAGGAGGGAATTGATTACAATGAAGTATTTTCTCCAGTTGTAAAACATTCCTCCATTCGAATTATGTTGGCTTTGGTAGCACAATTGGATTTGGAACTAGTTCAGATGGATGTAAAAACTGCGTTTTTACATGGAAACTTGGGGGAGGAAATCTACATGACTCACCCAGAAGGATTCAAAGTTGCTGGAAAGGAAAATATGGTTTGCAAACTTGAAAAATCGTTGTACGGGTTGAAACAATCTTTTAGACAATGGTACAAATGATTTGACAAGTTTATGTCGCAGCAAGGGTACAAGAGAAGCAAATACGATCATTGTGTGTATTTGCGCAAGCTTAAAAATGGTTCCTTTATATATCTTCTCCTATATGTTGATGATATGTTGATAGCTTCCAAGAATTCGGAAGAAATTGATAAGTTGAAGATTCAACTGAAGAAGGAGTTCGAGATGAAGGATCCGGGTGAGGCGAAGAAAATTCTTGGCATGGAGATAATAAGAGATAGACATTCAAGGAAACTCTGTTTATCTCAGAAAGAATATTTGAAGAGAGTACTACAACGTTTTGGCATAGATGACAAGACTAAGCCAGTTAGTACTCCACTTGCTCCCCATTTTAAGCTAAGTACTACTATGTCGCCATTGGATGAAGCTGAACGAGAGTATATGTCAAAGGTACCATACGCAAATGTTGTTGGTAGCTTGATGTATGCAATGGTCTGTACGAGACCTGACATTTCACAAGCTGTTGGAGTTATTAGCAGATATATGCATAATCCGGGAAAGGAGCATCGGCAAGCTGTGAAGTGGATTCTACGGTATATTCATAATACCGTAGATGTCGGGTTAGTTTTTGAGCAGTAAGACAATCAGTCTGTAGTTGGATATTGTGACTCAGATTTTGCGGGTGATCTGGACAAACGAAGATCAACTACTGGTTATGTGTTTACTTTTGCAAAGGCACCGGTTAGTTGGAAGTCTACTTTGCAGTCAACAGTTGCTTTGTCTACAACAGAGGCAGAGTACATGGCTATTACAGAGGCCGTGAAGGAGGCAATTTGGCTTCAAGGATTGCTAAAGGAGCTTGGTGTTGAACAAAAAGGTATCACAATTTTTTGTGATAGTCAAAGTGCTATTCAATTAGCGAAGAACCAAGTTTATCATGCAAGGACGAAGCACATTGATGTTCGGTATCATTTCATACGAGAAATCATAGAAGAAGGTGGAGTCACGGTGAAGAAAATTCATACTACGGAGAATCCTGCTGATATGCTAACAAAGGTGGTGACTGCGGTCAAATTTCAATATTGTTTGAATTTGATCAACATTGTTGAACACTGAAGATTGAAGATGAAGACACAACCAAAATTTGTTATAGAGAGAAAATTGAAGATGTAGAATTTTTGTCAAGGTGGAGATTTGTTGAAGTTTGACAAAAACATTATCCCACATCGGTTGGGAAATGAATTTGGGGGGATTTTCCCCCTATAAAAGAAGGCCTAATGTTTAGGATTTAAAACACACCTCTCATTTGCCTTCTTATCTCTTTAAGGCATTTGTATCTTCTCTCTTTAGTATTATTTCACTTGTATTTTGGAGTGGAATAAAATATTGGTTGTGTCCGAGGAGTAGGCAAAATTAGCCGAACCTCGTAAATTCTGGTGTTCTTTATATTGTTGCTTTATTGTCTTATTTATTATTTGGTGGCTGCCATAATTTTTGAAGGTTTCGAGACAGTAGGAAGAAGGAGGAAAGAAAATTCAGGGGATTTGGTGAGGGATCTAATGCAGGATCAACATCTCCAAATCCTTGAAGAGGAGATGATGTTGATCATTTTTACACTAACCTTGTGTTCTTTTTTGCAGGAAACGTTACTGTACTCAACACAACTTTTATGGGTGATATTAGTACCTAGTACTCATACCCCTAGAAGAAGGAAAGATGGCAAGCACAAGCATGCGAAGGTAACCTGGGAAAATTTTGTGCATATGCCTGGGCAACCTCTATTTTTGGTACTTGATTCTAGGAAATTTTGCTCACCATTGGAACAAACCTCTACCACAGAACATAGGAAATATCATGAGCTATCATTAGATGCAAGGATCTCTAAAAACAAGGAAAGTAACAGTATACGTAAATGGAGCCAAATTCAGCATAGTTGAAATGACTGAATTATCAGCAAGCCTCACTTGGCAGGTTCATTCGGTGAAATTGGGTTCGACTGAGGTAGAACAACTGACATGGAAAGCTTATGGGATTCACCAGAAAGGATCTTGTTCAACGATTGCATGAAATAACCAAAGGATGCCATATATTCCCTTGGGGAGGTAACAAATGTAAGATCGATCACAGCATTTCGACAAGTTTACAAGTGTGGTGGCTCAACCATGCTGGACAAGGCATGGTATGAAGATGAGATTGTCAAGAGAAACATATGGAGATCAATAGGTGCAACTGTTATCTCTCTGGATTTCATAGTTGCTCTTTTGGCGGATGACAGTGCAAACTTGCAAAATGGTCGCAACTGGAAGAAGCTATTTTGGAGTATCACATTCAAAAGGAAGATGCTATTGAATAGTATAGACCTTCACGGACTAGTTTACACATTACACGCTTATAATACATCATCTGTGCTATCAATATTGACGATTTTACTCAATATTGATAATAGGATTCATGTAATAATCTTAGCCTATCACTATCACTTTGTAAGGCCACCTGACACTAGCTTTATTTTGTTGTTCTTCTTTTTCGCCTTATTATATAATCGTCCAGCTTGACCAGCACTCAAGAAGGAAAATTGTTCAGAGTACTCCGAGAGCATAAAAAGGCCATTGGGTAGAATATAGCTGACATCAAGGGTATTAGTCCATCATTTTGCATGCATAAAATCTTTTTAGAGGACGGACGCTGATTGTAGTGGACTCAACCTTAGGAAGAGTGGGCACTAATACTTTTACCCAATAGTGGTATCGGGGTCAATTTCCACATGGAGCTAGAAAATGGAGTTGAGTATTTGTTAAGTCTAGAGATGTGTTTTAGCTTCTAACTGAAGTGATGACCCTTTGGGTTGTCACAATTTATCAACTACAATTTAACAACTACTAGTTAGAACTAGATTATGCTAAGATATTGATTCTAGATTGTATGCATAATAGAGAAAAGCACTAGGGTCATGGCATTTACCTAGGTGGTCAACTAACGGGTAGAGATTCCTAACACAAGAATGATAATTATGGGACTCATGGTATAATAGTTGCACGATTGCACTCACTCTCACACCTCTAGGTAGAGAGTCCTTTTCCCCAATTGACTCTCTCGAGACCAATTGGGTAGGCTAATATGCCCAAGCAACATAGGGTTCAAGTTGGGTAATTACTCTCTCGAGGTTTAACCCGTTAATTGGGACTACCATTCTCATGGCTTCATCCCAATTCCTTGTTGGATCAATTTTGGAGTCATAGACACTCTTTTTCAAGAAGAGTCAAGACCCACTAAGTTAGAATTAGTGTTTGCAACCACCAAATCCTAATTAAACCATAAATTAACCCAAATAGCAAACATCCAACATCGTTCAAGCATTAAACAATCACACCCATTAATTACCCTAACTAGGGTTGAGCCACAACCCTAGCTAATGGGTTTAGCTAGACATGAAAGGAGTAGAAATTGATGAAATAATTGATGAAATCAAATTAACTACAATGTTAACCACGACAAAACAAGATGAAATTGCCCAAAATAGGCTAAAACTTAAGTCTCATAAGTGCAACAGCTATATTTGATATAGAACTTAACCTAAAATTGATAAAATATTCTATTTATACTAGGCTAGAAGAATTGGACAAAAATGCCCCTGCGGGGCTGGCGCGGATCATGCAAAAATGCAGCGCGGCTGCGTAGGGTCTTGGTATTCAATTTCTTCACTTTGAAGCTAGGGGCACAGACCACGCAAAAAGTTAGCGTGGCCGCACTGACTGAGGAGCGTGGACCGCACAGAAATGGGGCGCGACCGCGTGGAGAAATTGGCCAAAATGACAGTCTTTGAATCTCACCCGTGCGGACCGTACTATTTTGGTATGTGGCCACGTGGATATGGATTTGCATGTTATGGCCTTTTGAAGCTCCTCAGGTGCGGACCGCGTCAGGGTGAGCGCAGACCACGCAGGTCACAAGTAAAAATCCCAACTCTCTGAACCTCCAGCGTGGCCGCGTGGCAAAGCAGTGCGGTCTGCGTTGGGTAATTTGATCCTCACTTCACTTGACTTTCACACTTGGTATATTTCACTCTTTTTCGAGTCGATCTATGACAATTGTCATCTTCTCGTTCAAACATGCAATCAAACGCAACTTGTAAGCATTTTATGACTAATTTATGGCAATTCACAGACAAAGATTAGGCAAGGATGGGTATAAAACGTGTAAAACTCATAGTTATCAGTTGCCCCCCCCCTAACCACCCCTCATCAATCCCTATCCATCAATGTCCCCAGAAAACATCCAAAAACATATGGATTATGCAAAAGTAATGAAGCCCATGTCGCAAACACTACCATGCAAGATCGTACTTTAGCAATTAAACCTATCCCCCTTCGACGAGCTCAATTCTTCCAAGGTCAGCAAACTTTTTGTTTTACTGAAACTGACGTTGAACATATGAACGTTATTGAAGGGTTGCAATATGCAGTCATGTTGAAATTTACATATGCATGTCCTAAGCATAACGAATTATGTCGCATTATCCCCATTCAATGTGGTATTAAAGGTGAGTGTAACATTGAATTCTTACGTGAGAGTCATGTACTGATCAGGCTCTTATTTTTGCAAGACTTTATTGATTTCTCATCGAAAAGTGTTTATTATATCAAGGATAAGTATGGTAAGAAGTACCAGTAAAGAACATTGATCTACGATGCCAAATTTATGGCAGGAGAAGAAACTTCCAAGGTCCTGGATTGGATATCATTCCCAATTTTTTTGCCAACTTATTTTGTTAAAGAGTGTTTCTTCTCTTTAGCATCTGTAGTAGATAAACCTTTGCATCTTGATCAAGCCACTATTAATAAAACTAGACCTAGTTGTGCTCGAGTTAAGGTCTTGATTGATCTCATGGCTAATCACCCTAAGAAGGTTTGAATGGACATTGTTAATGAAGTTGCTAGTGAGGTAAGAACTGAGTGGGTGACTATTAAATATGATTATCTCCCTAAGTATTGTAAAGAATGTAAAATTCAAGGTCATGATATGATGGAATGTTGGAGAATACATCCAAAACTCATAGAACACGGGAATGAGGATAAGCAAGGTGTTGCAGTTGATGGTATGCAAGACAATAAGGAAAAAGGAAAAAAATAATTCTCCTTTAATGATTCTTTCGAGTGATAAGGTTGTTGCTAATAAAGGTGCTCAATGGAAGGAAGTTAAAGTTAGGAGGGTGCAAGGTAAGGAGAAGCAGACAGTTGATATAGGTAACAGTGGGAAAGCCATGGTACCAGTTGGTAATCAAAACGGAGGTGTATCAGACAAAGTGGAAAATAATGGCAATACTAGGCATGAAATGGTAACAGCTAAGAAGAAAAAGGAACAGGTTCAAACTGCCAATAAATTTGTTATTTTGGAGGTGGAGGAAAGTGATGACAATGACAATAATCAACTAGCATTGGTGGAGGCTCAGAATGCAGTGCCTATTGTAAAGGAAGCGGGATTTTTAAAATCCTGCAGCACCTTCATTTATGCCTAATTCTCCTGGGAATACAAAGGGAAGGAAAGATGGAAAAAATATCACAAATGTGATGCCAGCTGCTAGTTCTAATCCAGCGGGACTTAATAAGCAATAAGAAAGGAAGGAAATAAGGAACAAGAACAAGGACATAACTGATCAGAAAGTCAAAGAATCTATTGCAACATGGGTACAAAGAGCATTTAAAATAAACGTGGTTGCAATAAATACCTCAGTTCAAGAGGATCCATCTCAGGATACTGTGGTGCAGGCTTCATTGGCAAACAATAATCCTGAAGAACAAATTGTTGATACTGACTATGAAAAATTCCAAAGAACTGAAAAGGGTAAATGGAAAGGAGACAAATTGTGGGCCAACCAAACTGAAGAGGATGCAAAGGAGGGAGAGATTCCTGATGCATTGCCAAGTGAAGAGGAAGGTTGCAGAGATACAATGTAAGATGAATATCATAGTGTGAATGGTAAGGCTAAAGTTGCAGATTCATCTGGTGGACAGAATTTAGTCAATGAGCAAGATGGGGGAAGGTACAACAAGTTAACAAGGGAGTAGTGAACAACAAAGACAATATCCAAACAAAGTTAGACACAAACATGTAGGAAGATTCTGAAGAAAATCACCAAAGTCAAGAAAAAATGTTGCAGATGCAATAGATGTTGAAGAACAGGACATTAATATCACTGATCCTGGAGGAACAATACAACTTCACACGAATAGTGATGACAATACTAATATGGAAGAAACAAAGGCTGCAGGAACTAAAAAGATACAGGATTCAGCTCCAATAAATCCTGCAGTAGGTTAGTCTTCAAAAAATCAAGGTGAACAAGCTGTAGTAATTGCTACTAAGGAAGATAAGATTGTTGCTCATGAAAACATTAGAGAAACAGGTGATCAACTGGTTTAGGGGTAACAAATAGGCATTGACATGGATGAAGAATAAACTACATAGAATTTCTTGAATATGGACAAGATAGGGGACCTGTCACCTAGAAATATAGAACAAGTGAAATCTACAGCCAAAGGTAGAAAGAAACAAGGAAAGGAGTAGACTATTGTTCCAGCAGGAGGAGTCCAAACAAGAAGAACTGTATCCAAATCTCACAATCAATAATGGATGCTATAATTTGGAATATGAGATCAGTGAAGACCATGCGAGCATTTGAAAGATTGATTAAAATTCACTGGCACGCCATTTTGAATTCATTAGAGTTATGAACCTATGCAACAAGCCAATAAGATGGAGAGATATTGAGCAAGAATAGGGCCAGCACAAGCAGTGGTGAATGTATCTAATAAAATATGAGCTTTTATTGATGAGGTTTTTGAGATCAATATCCTTTATAATATGACACAACAACTGACTATGAGATTGTTCCATACAAAAACACATGTAGAACTCATCTTTACTCTAGTACATACCATGTGTGATTCAATTGAAAGAATAGTGTTCTCGGAAACATTATGTGCAATGGCTTCTCGCATGATAGTTCCATGGCTTGTTGGTAGGTACTTTAATGTCATTTGGGATGAAGAGGAGAAATTTGGTGGACTACCAGTGTATTTGAATGAAGTAGATGATTTCAGACATTGTATTAATACATGTAATCTGACAGACTTTTGATTCAAGGGGAGTATTTATACGTGGTGGAATAGGAGATTAGAGGAAGACTGCATATTCAATAGGTTAGACAGATGTTTTGGAAACATGGAGTTTTAGCAAACATTCCCTGGGTTAGAGGTAACACATTTATCCAAAACTGGTTTTGATCACTGTCCAATGTTACTAAAATGTGATATTGAAACCCCTCCTATTAAGAAACCTTTTAGTTTTTTTAATTTTTGAGTATAACATGCCTCATTCAATGATGTTGTAAAGGAAAATTGGAAGGTAGATTTTAGTGCTAATCCATTTGTCATCTTTAACTACAAACTAAAAAGGCTAAAAAGCACTTTCTACTTAGAGCAGAGCGACATATGGTGACATCTTGTAGAAGATAGCTAGCCTAGTGGAAATAGTTATAGTACATGAACGACAGTTTGATGTGTCTCCTACTCAAATGAATAGACTGAGATTACAAAAAGTGCAGGCAGAAATGTTAAAATACCTGGCACTAGAGAAGGAGTTTTGGAGGCAAATATCAGGTATGATGTGGTTCAAGGATAGGGATAGAAACACAAAATTCTTTCATGCACAAGTAAATGGAAGGAGAAAAAGACTTAAGTTGACAAGAATTAAAAATAGTAATGGGGATTGGCTAGAAGAAGATTAATTAATACCTGATGAGGCAGTAAAATTCTACCAAGATCAATTTACTGAGAGTGTAATTCTAGTTTTTTTAGACATCTTGAATTATATGCGTACAATGATAGATAATGATCATAATGAAAAGCTAATGAATATGCCTATAGAAGAAGAAGTGAAAGCTGCAGTAATGGGATTGAATCCAAATTCAACAGGTGGTCTAGATGGATATATATATGTGCCTTTTATCATACCTACTGGGATATTATAGGAGATGATGTGGTGGAAATGGTAAAATCATTTTTTTGTGGCCAACAGCTACCTAAATGTGTCGCCCATACAAACTTGGTGGTATTACCAAAGAAGAAGGAAGTTAGTATTTTTGCAGACATGAGGCCAATAAGCCTTAGCAACTTCATGAACAATATTTTTTCTAGGGTGATTCATGATAGAATAGTGGACATGTTGCCAAACCTAATCACTGAAGAGCAGACAGGGTTTGTTAAATGAAGAGTATAGTTGAAAATGTGTTGCTAGCATAGGGGATCATCACAGACATTATGCTCAGAACAAGGGTAGGTCAAAATGTGATAATAAAACTTGACATGGCAAAGGCCTATGATAGATTATAATGGCTTTTTTGACCAGAATGCTGAGGAAAATAGGCTTCTCTGAAGGTTTCATAGGACTGATATTTGATTTGGTAGGAAATAACTCGTACTCCATATTAATTAATGGTCAGGCACATGGCTTTTTCAAGTAAACAAGGGGTAGTTAAGTCTGTTTATATTTGCTATAAAAGCATTGTCTAGAGGTCTGAATGCTCTACACTCAAATCTCTATTTTTGTGGCTTTGGATTACCTAAGTGGAGCCCCAAAATAAACCATCTTTCATATGCTGATGGCACTCTAATTTTCTTCTCACCTGATGAAGTTTCATTAATGCTAGTGATGGAGGTTTTGCATGCTTATGAATTACCATCAGGGCAATTAGTAAACAAGAGAAAATCAGCAATATACATGTATCATTTGAGTGATATTGAGGTGGTTAGGAAGGTTGAAAGGGTCATAGGCATAGGAAGTTAGGACTTTCCTTTTACATAACTAGGATGCCCAATTTTTTATGCAAGAAGAAGACTGGACTACAATCAACAAATGATCAATAAAGTATTAGACAAGTTGCAAGCATGGAAAGGAAAATTACTCTCAATAGGAGGAAGGGCAGTGTTAATCAGAAGTGTCCTCCAAAACATGCCAATATATCTATTGTCAGCTGTTAACCCTCTTAATTATGTTATTAATAAGCTTCACAAGAGTTTTGCTCAAATTTTCTTGAGTAGTGTTGTGGGAAGTACAAGCAAGCACTGGGCATCATGGACAACCTTGTGTATGCCATATGAAAAGGGAGGAATTGGCTTTAGATCCTTGAATGATGTATCCAAAGCATTGTTTTGTCAGTTTTGGAATTTCAGAACCAAGCCTAGCCTATGGAGCTCCTTCGTCGGTCAAAAATACTGTAAAAAGCTTAATGCAATGGTATTACCATGCAGAGAAGGCTCACATGTATGGAGAAAAGTGCTAGAATGTAGGGACCTTATTGTGCATCATATTACATGGAAAATAAAAATGGGATCAGCCTTGTTTGGTGTGATAACTTGTAAGGCCCCTAAAATTTTGTCCTTAAAACCTAGTTGTCATGGTTCGAATAATGTATTAGGAATGTGTAGAATTCTTTGCGGCGAGCAAGCTCGCCGCTGTTCGGACCCTTGGTAGTGATTTAAGCTTTAAAAATTAAAAGAATAAGATTTTCCAGAAAATGTAAATTCTGCTGTCAAGAATGTGGTCGCAGATTTGCTATGTGGACAGCATTCCTACCGCAGAGTGCAACAGAATGTTTTCCAAAGTTGGTGTTCAAAATGCGGTCCAACATGCGATCGCATAACAAAAATGTGGACCGCAAAACCATCGCATAATTCCTAAAGGATTTTTGAGTGTCAATTTTGTGGTGCATTTTGTGACCGCAGAACACAAATGCGGATCGCATTCTGGTCGCATATCGTAACAGAACAGGTGATTTTTGGGAGCAATTCTGTGGCCCATTATGCGGACCGCATGTTGATTCTGCAATCATAGATGCAATCGCAGACTTGACTCGGCCCAGATTTTTATAAAATTTTAACCCGATTCCTTCTTTAATAAAACACCTCAAAACTTCATTTTCTCATATTTTCTTAGCAAAACAAGAGAGAGGAAAGAGAGATTCTAGAGAGATAAACCTAACAATCTTCAAAGATCGTTTCTAATCGCGTGGTCCAGAAGATCCTAGGGCAAGTGTCATCTTCCCCAATCTCTAAAGGTAAAAGCCCTAGCCATTTTTCTTTAATTTTCAGTTGTTAGGGGAAAGAAAGATATTCATGCATTAGCTTTTGAAAATAGAATTTAACACTCATGCATGTTCCTTGAACTTGAAATTTAGTAAAAAGGAGTGGATAAGAGTAAGAGTTTGCAAAAACGGAAATTACCAACATAGGACAACTTGGGTGAACTTAAATTAGGAGATTGAAGAAAGTAAACCCAACTCCAGGTATGTACGGCTAACTTTGATCCTTGTGAAATTGCCCTTATGTGTACAATTCATTTGGTATGTGACAATCTTGAAAATTGTTGTGTAATTCATTTAATTTAGTTGTTGGGTGTTCAATTGATTTCGACTATGTGTTGTGTGGTATGGGATGTGAACCGAAAGATGAAAAAGGAAATCATAATTGGTAAAGAAATTGAGGATAATAGTAGGGATGGCATACTTGGCTTCTTGTGGAAAAATTATGAAACAACTCGAATTGTGTTGAATTGTTGAACATAATGGCTTGATACTCTCAGATATGGAAACATTGTAACCTGTTTGTGGTACCAACTTGAAAAGTATTTGGAAACATGAACCAATTTGCAATTCGCTTATTGCCATTGTTTGTGATCTTTGTGTAGTGCTCCTATTGCTGTTTGTGATTGTTGTGAATTGAAACTATATGGTGGGATTGGGTTGCGCGCCGCAACATGAAGTAATAAGGTTGGGGTTGGGCTGATAAGGGTGGCCAATATAATAAGGGTGGTCGAGGTAATAACGGTGGAAAGTGATCGAAATCGCCATTGAAATTGATATGAATACAATTGTGAAATCATTGATGTGAAATTGTGAAGGAGACAGTAGGAGAGTTTGCAACCTGTGGGCACTGATTGCCCCTTTATTTGACTTGATTGTGCTTTCCGTGTATGTTTGGTTGTTGCCTTCCTTGTTGATCTCTAGTTGTACATGGGCTGAGGATTTCTTGAAACAAAGAAAGTGTGGGAACCTGATTGGCTGCTTCGTCATTGTGAGCACGTGATTTTTGCCCTCACGGCAATTACTCCCAGAAAAATAAAATAGTCTTGTATTTGATTTCACGGATTTTGGTTTGTTTAGAGTTAGTACTTGTTTGCATGTGTGTTTACTTGTTTCATTTTTCAAAATACAAAAATACGTATCGTAGGCGTGTAGGAACCAATTTTGAGTTCATAGGAATTAATTAACCACGAAGAAAATTACAAAAAAAAATGCGCATCTTTGTTCTTCGCCTTAGGCGATTTTAGTTAAAATGCGTAATTCGTGTTAAGGGTTTATGTAGGAATTAATAGGCGAGTGATTTTATTTCTTTCAATTTGTTTAGAGTAGTTTTAATTTAAATGTGGCTAGTTGAAGAAAAGGAAGGAAAATGGCTAAAATTGCAAAGCCATCTCAGCCCAAAGGGTCGTCCCTGCCTGGTCCAGGTAAGGCAGCTCTGGAAGAGATTAAACGACGACGTCGAAGCCTCTTCGATCTAGACCGTTGATCCTTCGAGATCAAACGGTCCAGCACGCCTCATAGGTGCCCAAACGACGCCGTAGATTGGCCAGGTTATCAAAGCCCTTCGATCGTTTTGATCCAACGGTCGCCAATCGCCCCTGCACCCCGACCCATATCCACATAAAAACCCGCCCGGTCTCGAATCTACTCAAACGACCTCGTTTCGTTAAGTAGGTTGATCCAAGCCGTCGATCTTAATCAATCCAACGGCTTGGATTAATTCCCATGCCCAGTATATATTTGTTCCACACGACCCAACCCCCCTCCCAAAATACCCCGCTCATCTTCTTCGTCTGCCACAGAGACCAACCAACCTCTGCCGTCCCCCGCCGCACTCCGCCTACCGGAAATCGCCTCACGGCGGTTCCGGTAGGACAAACCTCCCCAAATTAACACCATAGCTTCCCCTTTTCCCCCTCTATACGAATCTATTCTTACCTCGAATCATCCTTGAACGCCTCGAATCTTCGATCGAAGATTCGAGTCGAAACTCGACCAAAGCCAATCGCTCCCAAATCAACACCACGCCACCCCTAGACCTCCCTCATACCCCTACCAGCCTTAGCCTGGCTCGAATCTAGCCAGAAATCATCGAGCCCCAAAATCGAGGTCTAAGAACCCTAAAATCCAAATTGGGAATTTTCGTCGCCGGATTTCATAGAATTAAGGTCTAATATACCTTAATTGATGTGTTTTCACTTGGAAAACATTTCAAGTAAAGTCCGTTTACTTCAAAAGGTGCAAAACTCGAATCCTTTGGAGCCGGGTCCGTCCGATTTTGATTTCTCTTTTGGAGGTATTCCATTTTTCTCTTTCTGTGTTATTGATGTGCTCATTGTATTGGTTTAGTCATTCGTTTGTTCTGTCTTATGTTTAATGTTTAATCTTCTCCACCTCTACCCCGTAAGACCTTTATTTGGTCATTCTTATTTTGTTGTATGTCGGAGCAGATTAAGTTATAGAAATACGAATTGGTTTTAATCGATATTGTCAAGTAGCTAAAAACTGCATTTGTTTGTGTTTTGTTTGCCTGAGCGTTTCAAATTGTTGATTCCATGATTGATTATTGTTACTTATATGTGTTATGCGAATGCTTTTGATTAGTTCGTAGGGCTGTTTATTAGCATTTTATGGCAGAAATTGACACTGTAAATCACTGTGAATCACTGTGGGATCAAGGTTTTTTTGAATTGTTGTTTGAATTAAGTGGTAAACGGGATATAGCTGATAGTGATTTAAGTAGTATCAGCAATTTTTTGATTTTTAAAGTACTCTGCCCATAAAAGGGGCTAGTGGAACCTGTTGTACAGCAGGGTATCCCATTAGCTTCCTGCACTTAGTATTTTAAATACTAAAATCCACACATAGACATTGGGTAGTGGGTGCTCAGGGAGCCTGACGGGTTGGACAGAATGAGGATGGGCAGGGTTGCTGTTTATTAATTTTCTGAGTGTCCCTGGGACTTGTTTTGATTATAAATAGGAGGAGGGGTTCTTAAGAAAGAAAAAGGGCTTTTGGGCAAAGAAAAAGAAAGAGAAAAAAAAGGACACAGATTTTAAACACACTTGAGGGGATTCTGGAAGAGAGTGAGGGTAAGGGAGTTCCATTGATGTGCTCTTTAGCTGGTTTAGGGATAGCTTCAACAGTATTGGGTGCTCACAAGCTAATTTGATACTCAGTCAAGCTTATTATTGGGTTTTGTTTGCTGGTTGTCTTCTGATGGTTCGGATATGATCTCAAGTCTATTTAAGGTCTATTTGAGTCATTTTGGTCGAAGTCTATAGTGGTTTTAAAACTGGTTTCCAAGCTTTTTGGGATCTTGCTGAGTTGCTGTTTGATCACTGCCAAGCTGCTACTGATCACCTCATTTCTTCATTTCTGTTATCAATTTCCAGGTACACAACTATTACTTTGTAAGTCGGGGCTCGAAGCATGAAATACAAATGAAGAGTTGAAGCTCCATGATTTATGTTTAAGTTATATTCTGAATTAAGATTGTATATCTATAGGGTGGTTAAATTCATCTGTTGAAACTACTAGTTGCCTCATTACGCATAGCTGAGTAGTGATCTGCAGTTGTTTAGGGGGTAAACCCCATTCATATGTAGGCTAGATAGAAAGGAACTAATGGTGTAGTATTCATATCTTGTCATATCCAGTTTATTTCATTTATAGTATATGTGAAATGCACATCAGTCCTTTAAGTTAAATCACTTAGTAGTTTGAATTATTTTATGTTAAACAACTTGTTCGCATAAATTGGCAAAAAACAGGTTCCCGTAAATGTCATCTTCGGATTTAACAAAGTTGTGTTCAAACACCCGCTTAGAATAAGTTCGAAGCATGTAAATAATATAGGATCTTTTCTTCCTGTACTTTAGAGACAAACCTAAACGGAGAAGATGTAGTCATTATAGGATTACCTTTTTAAGAAAAAATAAAAATGAGACGAGCCCCGCTAAATAACGTATAAATCATGGTACCCTCGTAAATGTATATTCAAATAATTAGAATTTGGGACGAGCCGTTTAGCTAATTTCGCGGCCCTTCGCAAAGTAGTGATACGTTAGTCATTTTAGGTGTGGCTTTAATCCTTTTGCCTCTCTTAAATGCGAGTGTGCATTTCATGCAACTCAAATCCAAATCCAACAACGTTGAATAAGAATGTGTCGAGGATCCGGGTGCATTTCATATGATGTGATTCGAAAACGCGTTCTTAGACAATGTTCATTTTTTCAAGCTCTAATAATTGACAAAAAGTGGTAAATAAAATTAAAATTGCACTGTAGGATAATATGTTGTAAATCAGGTTAATAAGCCAAAATATGACAGTTGAGCGACCGTGCTAGAACCACGAAATTCGGGAATGCCTAATACCTTCTCCCGAGTTAACAAAATTCCTTATCCGGATTTCTGGTACGCAGACTGTTTAATAGAGTCATTCTTTTCCTCGATTCGGGATTCAACCGGTGACTTGGGACACCATAAATCTCCCAAGTGGCGACTCTGAATTAATTAAATAAATCCCGTTTCGATTGTCCTTTAATTGGAAAAACTCCACACGCGCCCTCGCGGGGCGCGCCAAAAGGAGGTGTGACACCCATATCTCTCTCTCTCTCTAATGACCTAGGGTTCCTTGTTTTTGTGAATTTTTGAACAAATTGGGTTTGGGGTTATTTATTATCTGATTTTATTATATGTTTGTATTAATGTGCAAAATGATATTTTTATCGCTTTGATATTTTTTTTGAACTGTACATATAAATTGTGCCGAAACCAATCTCCTCTCTGAGTCTTCTAAATCATGAAGAAGGGTGCACTTCGTGTGACTTCTTTTCTGTATAGTGTCTAATTCCCACCTTAGAATGAGGTTTGGATAAGTTGCAAAACCGGTGAAGCTTCTGTATTCCCGGGTTGCTGCCTCCTCCTCGGCTCGAGTTGTCCGTTCGGGTAAGCCAGGTCTAGAACAATAAACCCGGGTTTTTAAACCTAGAATAACAAAGCTTCATGCCGGATCCCTAGTAGGAACGTTTATTTGTATCATGTTGCATTTGACTTAGGGGACTCAACATAGGGGTTGGGTCCATCTAGGACAGGTGACCTGAAATGAAAAGACCATCCTGCTGCATCCTGTTTGTTTTATGCATATATTTGCTTCAGACTTGCAGGCTAACCGTTTTTTTTATATTGAGGAAAATGAAAAAAAAAATAGCTTCAAAATAGTTTTTTTTTTTACTTAAAAAGGAAAAAAAACGTTAGTTGTAAAATAAAAAATGTGTGATTAAAATAAAAAAATAGTTTGTTTTTTTTTACTTAAAAAGAAAAAAAAACGTTTGTTGTAAAATAAAAAAAATGTGTGATTAAAAAAAATATATATATAGTTTCAAAATAGTTTGTTTTTTTTTTACTTAAAAAAAAAAAAAAATTTTTAAAAAAATGTGTGAAAAAATAATAATAATAATAATAATATATAGTTTGTTTCATTTACATATGTAGTTTGTTTTTATTTGACCGAACTACGCTGGTTTGATTCTCACATGGTGTGAGATAAGGTCCAACCACTCCTTCAAAAAATTTAAAAAAAAATGTCAAAGTTTTAGTTTTCAATAAAATCAAAGTGACACTGTTTTTAAAATAGTCGAATGTTCCGAAAGGACGCCGGAAGGCTATTTTTTGCAAAAATGGCCACTTTGAAATCTTTCCTTTTTCTTTTTGAATAATAGCCTTGAAATATTCCATGTGGAAATGTTGAAAGGCCGTAGCCTCAAAATCAAGTTTGAGTTTACCACCCTTTTTCAAAAAAAATGTGTGTTTAGTTTTCAATAAATCGAAGTGATGCCGTTTTCAAAAACAGCCGAATGTACCCGAAAGGGACGCCGGAAGGCTGACTTTGCATAAACTGCCACTTTTGGGTCATTTTATAGATTTTAGTCAATTGACCCTCACAACCTTATAATCTTCGTCCCCGAGGCGCCGAAAGGCCGTGTTTGTAAAAACAAGGTTTTTATTCCAATTTGAAAAAAAAAGAAAAAAAAGGGAAGTTAATAACGAGAGAGGTTTTCAAGGATAATTGAAAAGGAAAAGCTGGAATGACGCATGCGGTGAATACATATATGGTTAACTGACTAGGTGCATTGCATCCAACGTGCGATAACATATCTGTTAAACTCTGTGAGCTTACAAGTTTGTTGCATTTTCAGAAAGTTTAGCGGTTGGCTTGACAGAATATTCTGGCCAATCACCATTACCATACTAGATCAAAAGGTCCAATTCTAGCAAGCATGTCTAGTTCCGGCAAAAGTCTCGATGGAGAGAAAACGGAGATACAGATCATGAAAGATGAGGTGGACCGGTTGAGACAACAGATAACAGAGATGCACCTAGCCTGGGCTAGGGGACAACCATCACCAAACCTTCCTACTCTTACACCAGCACTAGAGCGTCCGCCCATTGACCCCTCGACAAGTGCACAGATCTATCCATATTATCAAGGGGAAAACCCCTTATACATCCCAGGTTCCACCAGTTAGACAAAATACTCCTCCTCCAGTCACCCCTGTTTTTGTGGCACCTCCACCTGCTACTTTACAAAAGTCGTCCAGTGAGCCGCTTTTCCAAATCCATGACAATCATTGTTATTCTCCCGAGCCTACCTTTAAGGCTCCTGAACCGCATTCACTCACCCCTCACTGGGACAGCCCGGCAGAACCGGAAAGACACCCCAAAAGTTTGGAACATGAGGAGGTTATTCGGAAAGTTAAGAGCCTGGAGCAATCCTTCAAGAATATGCATGGTTTGGGCAACCAAGTCAGTGTTGCTTACAAAGATCTGTGCCCATTTCTAGATGTCCAGTTGCCCGCTGGGTTCAAATGCCCAAGTTTGATATATACGAGGGGCATGGTGACCCAGTAGCCCATCTCCGAGGTTTCTGCAGCAAAATGCGAGGAGCCGGAGGGCGAGATGAAATTCGATAGCTTACTTCGGTCAGAGTTTGGGAGAGTCCGCATTAGAATGGTACACCAGGCAGGATCCCAGCAGATGGTTTACATGGGATGACCTGGCCCAAGCATTCATCGGCCAGTTTCCATATAATCTTGAAATAATCCCTAATCGCTTATCATTGCTAAAGTTAGAGAAGAAACCCGCCGAAAGCTTTAGAGAATTTGGGTTCCGCTGGAGGGAACAGGCAGCAAGGGTAGATCCACCGATGAAAGTAGATTACTTCTTGCAGACACTGGAGCCAACTTACTTTAGTCACCTGGTGACATCGGTTGGTAAATCTTTCAATGAGGTAGTCAAAATGGGCGGAATGATAGAAGAGGGACTTAAGTCCAATAAGATCTTGAGCTATTCCGCGTTAAAAGTAACAACTCAAGCTATTCAGAATGGCACAGGGGTTGCATTCGGGAAGAAGAGAAAAGAAGAAGTTGCAACGGTAGAGGAGGGTATTTGGTCCAGATCGAAAGGTCCTTCACCTCATTACCAAGCCAGACCCTACTACCCAAATAACCCTAATCATCCTCCCCGAAACACATATCCACCACCAAGGGCTTACAATAACCCTCCAGGACCAGGTTTCCGAGGGAATCATGCCTTTAGAAAGGAAAAGACACAAAGAACATTCACTGAGTTGGGAGAAACTTATACTGCTCTGTTCCACAAAT
>JASVEL010010957.1:0-58110 GCA_032618575.1 Nicotiana noctiflora
GTTGTCTCGTTTTGCAGGAGAAAGCTACTAGTAGTTTTAATATCAAGCGAATATGTATCCAGATTCATTCTATTTGAATAGAAATCCATACAAAATTTATTTGTACATAGCCTAGAGTCACACATAAGGAGCACCTCTATTTGAATAGAAATCCATACAAAATTTATTTGTACATGGCCTAGGACTAATACAGAAGGAGCACCTCTACATTGTTAATCAAGTTAATGAGAAGCTTTTCTATTTCACAGGCAGTATGCTAAGGAGAGTTGTCTCGTTTTGCAGGAGAAAGCTACTAGTAGTAGTTTTAAAGAGCTTAGATCAAGAGCTAAACCGAATGCAAGCATTCATGATGAAAGAGAATCGTCAAGTTATCAAATGAAGAAGGTACCATTCTCTTTTCTTCTTTGACAAAACTAGCTGTTACCATTAGCAGTAACCATATGAAATTGGTAGATATAACACAGCAGCTTAAGAAGCAATTTGCTTTCCCATAGACGTGTCACTTGTTGAAGAGCAATGTCAAGGACACTAGGGAAAGTCTTCTATGGTGCTGAAACCTAAGTTGCTCAGACCATTCTCTTTTCTTCTTTGACAAAACTAGCTGTTACCATTAGCAGTAACCATATGAAATTGGTAGATAACACAGCTGCTTAAGAAGCAATTTGCTTTCCCATAGACGTGTCACTTGTTGAAGAGCAATGTCAAGGACACTAGGCAAAGTCTTATATGGTGCTGAAACCTAAGTTGCTCAGACACAGGTGTGGATCTGGAGATCGGATCCTTCGAGATGTAAATTCTATATGCGGGTGCGGCACTAAACTGATGTGTCGGAGCAACTTATGCTGAAACTGTAAACTTTTGGTTCTCACCTTTATCCATATGCGGTTTGCAGATGCCGCGGCAACCTTGCTCACCAAAATTCAGTAGGAAGCCAGTGTCAGAAGTCCAGGACAACAAAAGTCGACAACCCTGGAGGCTTTTGGGGAAGCCTTATGGATCGAAAGATGTTAAAAGGGAAAACAGCCTTCCAAATCACATCCCAGTGAAAGGTAGATCACACAATCCCAAATCATTTATCTGTGGAAGTACGCAGGAAAATGCAATATCCAAGTTTAAGACAGCTGCCGATCATAAAGAGCAGTTTCTCTTAACAATTAAACAAAATGCTGCTGCTTTTCAATTTTGAAGTTGTGGGGGCTGCAGATTGTGCATACATTTAGGTTGTTAAGACATTACTCCAAATGTCTAATTCAATAGGGTACCCATTGTGTTTCCAGTTGAGTGGTGAAATTCTGTATGTTCCATTTATCAATATTCCCTATTGACACTTCTATCACTATCATTTGTTGGAGAACAATAGAATGTAAATAATATATGCTTTTGGTCTTGGCTGAGTTTGTCACTTCTTTTTAAGAATATTCCTGGTGATGATGTTACTTAAATTTTGGCATCTTATGCAGCTAATACAGAATAAAGAAAATGATTGAGTTTGTGACAGGATATGGCACCTATGTTACAGAATAAAAACATTGATCTTCTGGAGATTTTATGACTGGGCCCAAACACCAGTAACAATTTGCAAAACCTTCATACTAGTTACAATTTGCAGAATCTCCTTTTCTGTCTCTTCTCCGATTATCTTTGACCATCGATGAGTACATCTGGAGGGATCAGCGTTGCAGCTTGGTAGCTGCAACCCCACCTCACACAAGGGTTCCAATCTCATAGACTAACCCTCTTTTTACAAAAAAAAAAAGTCGAAAAGAAAAAAGAGGATGAGCACATTTGCATGCTGACCCTTTCTAAATCTACTTACAATACCAGATAAAAGAGTAAGTTGTGTTCAAGAAGATTTGCCAATGCTCGTAAAGTACATTTTTGTGTGCCTGTCGTCGATGAGCAATGCATATGTCTACCATCTAAAGCTTCCCAAATGGATAAATGTTAGACTATGAACAGACCTTGGTCCAACACAACACCCTCCAATGAATCATTTGGATACTCATAATCAAACCTGAATGTATCATACAAGCATGTTGGAACTCCAGAAATGGGTTGTGGATCATTGTACTCAAACTGTTGTATGTTCCAGAGACCATTATAAGCTGGAAAACATTCACCTTGAATAGAAGCATCCTCGCCTAGATTTCCTGGGCTTGATTGCAGAGCATTGACTAGATTTTGATCTATATTTTGACTCGCCATACTCCATGTAGTAGTTGGAATTTGCTCAAGGGCGTGAAAATTTATTTGATGGCTCACAGGTTGAATGGCTTCCAATGCAGATAATTTCCCTAGTCCACTTATGCTCTTGAAGAAAGAAGTCTTATTTTCTTTACTGGAAACTCTGTCCCTCACTTCATGAGAAGGTACAAGGTTGAGAGAACAAGTTGGTTGTATGCAATCCATCCCAGGCAGTGGCTGATGACTTAGCCCATTATCTGACAGAAAACGTGGTTTGAAATCTTTTTTGTATTGAGGTTGTGGAGCTTCTCCAGTAAAGCAATATGGGGTGGGTATACTGAGACTTTTTACATCGGTATTGATCAATCCAAAGGAATCACTGAGGCTTGTGTTTGAACCAAAGTTATCTCCAACCACAGACCCAGGCTCTGTTACTGGCATTGAAACAACACCCTTTACCTTGCTCTCATATACATCGGCCTTCCCATTTTGAACAATACACTTGTCATTTGTAACATCAGTGCACACCTCCACTGGAGTTTGAGGAGAATTTTCTTTAGAAAAAACATTCGGATGCTTCATCCCACAAAATGAAGCTTTGACTTCATTTTCCTTCTGCAACCTAGTCAAGTATAGGCGATACTTCTGCAAGAAAATGATACTGTTGTGAGAACCTTTTTACCCTTAAATTTACAAAATCTCAATTTCAAGAAGCAGAGAAGACCACTCATGTTATATAGTCAAGGTGAATAGACTTGCTATCCTTTATTTTATTTATCTCTAACTGGATCTAATTTTATTTCAAGAACTAAATCTGATCACAAGTGAGAGGTGTTGCCTGAACTGGCTGTATATGTTGGCAAAGTATGCCAATGCCTCTCATAAGAAACACAAGTTGTAAAAATATTCACCTGTAAGTGGCTAGCAACATTTTCTCTAGTCAACCATGGAACAGCCATTAAGTCCAGTATCTTCTTGGGACCAGCTTCTGCCGAAAATAAAAACCATTAACACTCTATCCCAATGGAAATAGTTACTATAGATATGCATACAGAAACTTTGAAGATGAATGGAGTTTAAGTTTAGGTTTGTCTTTTGGTGCAACTTTTGATGAACTTACTGTCAAATCCAATGTGGTTTACGGCTTTGACAAATTTCTGATGAAGATCTACAGTCCAAACAACTCTGGCTTTCTTCATGGAAGAAGAATCAACACATCTTGAATCAGAAGTTTCTTTTTCATTGTCAAAATCTTTTCTCTTCTTGCCCGAAAGGAGTTCAGTTCCATTAAGCATCCAGACTTCATCAAATTGGTCCATTTCATGGTTTCCTATGTCCCTAGCCTCGTGCATCCTTTTTCTGAGGACATGCTGCCATATGTTTCTAAGTTCTTTCATCCGTATAGGCTTTAAGAGATAATCACATGCTCCGTGTTGAACGCCCTTCATTACCCTGCTTGTTTCTCCATCAACAGACATCACTTGAAAGGTAATATGAAAAATCAGCATATATGTAGTGGAAAAAAGGGAACAAAACTTAGTAAGTCTTAAAAGGAAAGAGAACTGACTTATGACTGGAAGATCCATCTCAAGTCCAACATGCTCAAGAAGCTTAAATCCATCCATGTCAGGCATGTTAACATCACTAATCACAATGTCAAACCCATCCTTTCTTTCTCGGAGTAGATTCAAAGCCTCTCGTGCTAGACCACATATCGTCACTGCAAGAAACCAGTTATGCAAGTATGAGAATTTGCAAAAAAAAGTTCTTCAAAGATAATCATAAATCACCAAAGAATTAGTTTCTTAATTCTCTTTGATGCCTCAGCTTGCCCCAATGAAAGAAAGACCATTTGAAGTAGTAAACTAAACTTGAAGAAACAACAATCTAAACCGGCATAAGGATCAATCAGCATAAGGATTCTGTAAAGAACTTTGCCTCTCTTTGGGAATACATAAGTCTAGGATTTTCACGCGCACATAGAAAGCATCACAATTCTGGAAACAAAAAACATAGCCTTAAAATCAAGCTAAAGAGATGAATTGTAGAAACTGTAATTCAAGCTTCAAAATCCAATAAGATGATGCCACAAAATTTTCAAAAAAATGGTGTCTAAAGCACTGGTTAAAACAGAATTCAAGCTGGAAAATCCAAGATCATGCAACAAAGTGAAAAAAATGAGTAAAAAGGGTCTCTTTAGGGGGGGGGGGGGGTTATGGCAGCATGAAACATTTCGCAAAAATATAGACAGTCTACTATTCTACGACTTTACAACCTGTAGATTGCAGGGAAATAACATTGCAGGTAAAACAGAATTCAAGCTGTATGAATTCAACCCAATACAAAAATCAAGAAAAGGAATAAAGATGAGGTTTTAGAAACCTTCATAAGAGCACTTCTTAAGCATCTTTTCAAGAATTTTCAACCAGGTAGGATCATCATCAACAACAAGGACCCGTAAACCAGCGGGGAAATTATCACTTCTTGGAGAACAAAACCCTGCAGTCGTCTTACTATTCTCCATCATAAAACAAAAAACAAAAAAAAAACTCTAGATTCAGGACGACTGCAAGTTGGACCTGTGCGCAACACTTACTAATATATATATAAATAGGAATAAACAAAAGCAATAATGGTTTGATATTTGATAAGAGAGAGTGTGAGACTGAGAGTGACACACTAAAAAAAAAAAAAAAAAAAAGAAGCTGTGTGACTTTTAAAATAGAAAGGTTTGTAGGAGGAGAGAATGACGGAAACAACCAGCATTATTTTACAGCTTTGTTTTATCTTATTGTTATGTCAAAAATAATGTTTGTTTTAATTATTTATTTAAAATTAATTATATTATATTATTAACTTATTTTACGAAACAATCAATTTGATATAATGAGATCGTTTTCAATTTTTTTTTTAATTGTGCCCTTACTTATTACTCTATAATTCTATTTTTTTATTTTTTTATTTTATTTTAACTCCAAATCTCCAGCCTATTGACTTACTTTATTATTTTTTATATTTTTTAGAGTTAGTTTGCCCCGTTCTTATTATCCAAGTCTTTGTTAAATCTTTTATCTCTTTCCATCGTTATAATTAATTTTTTTATTGCTAATATTAGTTAACCTTTTTTCCAGGTTTTTGCTCTTATTTTCAAGGTACATAATTAATCATAAATTAGTAGAAAGAGGTTGTAAGTTATCACATGTAGTTTTTGATGAATTTTATTTAAAATCAGTGGTGGCTTGAGGGGGAGGCTAGTAAAGATTTAGCTTTAGGCCCCCTAAATGTTGGGGCCCCAAAAATATTTTTAGTTGTGGATTTACATCTTATTTTTGTTTAGACAATATTGAAGTTTATAGAAAAAGAAAACAAAAACTAAATCATTTTAAAGAAAGACTATCTATTTTTTAAGAACAAAAATATTTAGGACTTTGAATTAAGATACACAAATCTACATATTGATAAATAATATTAATTTACAATATGATCCATCGTAACCAAATGTAAATACGTGGCTAATATCTTATTAGCTTAAATTTTCTTACCAATGTGAATATTAATATTATATTTTATAAGTTAACTACACTATAGATAAAAAGAAAGAATGGAAAAAGAGAACCAATGTGATATTACATACTATATTTTACAAGATAATTATACTATAGACAAAATTATAAGGCCTTTAATTAAAGTTTGATTTTAGGCCACACGTTTTATTGAGACGCATTTATCTAAAATAATTGGGAGTATTTTAGTAAACTTATCAGTTACAGTACAGTACGATACAATCAAACCAAACAACAAAATATTATTTAACAGCAGCAAATATATCAATCTATTCAAACATTATATTAATAAAAATATACAAAAATACAGTACAATATAATACATTATAAAAGCAATAATGATGTGATATGTGATAAGAAAGAGAGAGTGACAGTGACAGTGACAAACTAAAAAAGGAAGTTGTGTGACTTTTAATATGGAAAGGTTTGTGGGAGGAGAGAATGACTTAAAAAAGGAAGCTGTGTGACTTTTAAGTTTTAATATGGAAAGGTTTGTGGGAGGAGAGAATGACGGAAACAACCAGCACTATTTTACATCTTTGGATGGTTAGGTCTTAACCTATTCTATAGGTGGTAAAATTTCCTTGTTTTTATTGTTTATTTAAAATTGTTTGTATTGTTAAATTTATTATTTCGGAACAATCAAAAGCCCAATTTTATGAAACAATCGATTTGATGTGGTAGGATCGTTTCCAATTTTCTTTTTCAATTGTGCCTTTACTTATTACTCTATAATTCTATTTTTTTTTATTTTTTTTAACTCCAAATCTCTAGCCTATTGACTTACTTTATCATCTTTCATATTTTTTAGAGTTGGTTTGCCCCGTTCTTATTATCCAAGTCTCTGTTAAATCTTTTGTCTCTTTCCATCGTTATAATTAATTATTTTGTTGCTAATATTAGTTAACCTTTTTTTTTTTTACAGGTTTTTGCTCTTGTTTCAAGCTACATAATCAATCATAAATTAGTAGAAAGAGGTTGTAATTTATCTTTATATCTAGTTTTTAATAAATTTTATTTAATACCAGTGGTGGCTCGAGGGGGAGGCTAGTAAAGATTTTGCTTTACGCCCCCTAAATGTTAAGGCCCCAAAAATATTTTTAATTGTGAATTTACTATCTTATTTTCGTTTAGACAATATTGAAGTTTATAGAAAAAGAAAACAAAAATACTAAATCCTTATCAAGAAAGACTATCGATTTTTTAACAACAGAAATATGTAGGATTTTGAATTAAGATACTCAAATCTACATATTGATAAATAATATTATTTTACAATATGATCCATCGTAACCAAATGTAAATACGTGGCTAACATCTTATTAGCTTAAATTTTCTTACCAATGTGAATATTAATATTATATTTTATAAGATAACTACACTACAGACAAAAAGAAAGAATGAAAAAAGAGAACCAATGTAATATTACATACTATATTTTACAAGATAACTATACTATAGACAAAATTATAAGGCCCTAAATTAAAGTTTGAATTTAGGTCACGCGTTTTATTGAGACGCCTTTGTTTAAAACAATTGGGGGTATTTTAGTAAACTTATCAGTTACAGTACAGTACGATACAATCAAACCAAACAACAAAATGTTATTAACAACAGCAAACTACACAATATATTCAAACATTATATCCATAAAACAATGCAAAACAATACAATACATTATAAATTAATGGATAATAATGATCCAAATATAGTGTTAGCGCAGGCTATCTCTATATCGTTATATCGTCCTGTATAACTTGACACTTTCTCTTTCCTTAAAATATCTTCTTCTTTTTTCACAACATTATCAAAATAGGGACTTCATTTCAACAACATTAGATTTTGACTTTCTCTTTTTCACGTTGCAAATTTTGTGAACCTCTTTTATCATTCAAAACAAGTTTACATTTAAATCATATATGTGTGGGCCTATTAGAGGACTTAGCTTATTTGGATGGTTGTTACGTATCGTTTCATAATGTATCGTATTGTATTATATTATATTATATTGTATTGTATCGTTTGATGAATATAATTTTTGAATGGATTGTGTCGCTTTGGCGTTGTTTCATGGTATTACGCACCTGTGATATGATGAATAAACTTGTAATATTATAAAAAAAAAATTATTATACGGTATATAAAAAGGTAGGATAAATGATAAAATAAAATTATTTAATAATAATGAAGGGTGGGATTGAGAGAAAACACAAGGATATGACACGACCAGACCAAATCGGTCATTACATAAAGTGGCACATTTCATCGTTACGTAACGATGGATTTAACGATACGATACAATTAAATTTAAATAAAAATCAAAATAAATATTATATTTAAAGTAACAATATGATACGATACGATTGTTGAAACAAAAGAAAATGTATTGTTATATCAAGAGACTTAATGTTATCTATCCATCTTTCGTGCTACTATAAAGGTACAAAATTCCAATATAAAATATTGATCGATCTTTTTATTCTTTATAAGTGCACTCTATGTTGAATAAAATCGTAATAAATTATTCATTATAGCTTCACTCTCTTCTTCCTATATCTCCTTTTTTAGTTAACTAGTCGAGCCTTTATCTACCACACGAAAACTAGCATATCGTTAAAAAATACAATTTAATTTTCATGTTCTTATTTTAATTTTCCAGTTTTTTAATACATTAGAAATTTAGTAACTTTAACTTTAATGAATCATTATATCCTCTATGGTCAGGTTAGAAAACTTGTAAATATCATTTTCATACCTTCTTTTAAAAAAAAAAATAGATATAGTAACTAGGGTCGACCATCCAAATTTATGGGGGCCATTTTTTGTTATACCTAATAAGCAATATAAGTTTAAAACAATTATATCAAAAGAAAATGTTTGATTTCTTACTTTAACAAACAGAGAGGAGAGGTATTTGCAATTGCTATTATTTCTGCTAAGAAAATCGCATCTGAAAGAAATATTGAATCCGAATTTCGTAAGAAACATGTGATATATATGAAGAAATAATTTGATAAAAATGTGAAAATTAAATCTCAAAATCTCTCAAAGAATCTTTTAGAGTTGAATACTTTTATACATAATAGACAAAACTATTTTTTCACTCATAATAGAGTCAAACAATTCGAAGCATATTAAAATATTTTTGGTTCTCTAAGCGGTAAGAAATTAAGACCACTAGATGATGAAAATTTAAAAATATATTGTCTTAATATTTAATGTTGCTTAAATGATAATAATCAATTCGTTATTAATGGTTTAGATTTATTTTCTCATTTAATCGTGTTAAGATAAATAGTACAATTAGAAGATAACAATTTATTTGATATACTCAATCAAATGAGAGGATCTTATTCTTTTTTCAAATTTTTATATTACTTATAGAATAATGTTATTGACTCATGTTACCATTGCTTCGTAGGAAATAAATTTTTCAAAACTTAAAATTGATAAAATATTACCTAGGATCAACAATATCTTCATGAGATATTAAATGGATTAGCTATATTGTCAACGAGAAAGACTTATTAGGAGCAATGATTATAAAAAAATTATTAATAATTTTGAATATAAAAAGAGCTTAAAATAGACTTTAAATAAATAAATAAATAAATAAAAAATTGGAAGTTAAACCCCTCATAGAATTTAGTTTTAGTCCACAAAATTAATTTGTCCGGCCACCCTGATAGTAACAAAGGAATGCATTAAATCTTCTTTTCAAATAGATATATTTATTTTAATTTTTCAAGTTACTGTTAATTTAAATAAAATAAAAGAATGTTATGGTTAATTATTAGTTCTCCGGTGGAGATATTCTTTAATTACCGGAAAAGTACCATCTACATAAAAAGTAGCAACCACTCCCTCCGTCTAAGGGTGTCTAACGGCTCGGGTTGACCCGAAATCGGACCAACCCGATACATAGGAGGCCGGATGGGCTGGATAGGAGGGGTAGAGGGGGTTGGTCTGCTTACTATTTTTTAACAGTTAACCGAACCGGTTAAACCTGATTCACGTAACAGTAACTCTTACCGGTTTAACAGGTTCGGTACAACGGTTATAATTTTTAGTTTTTTTTTCGAATTTTTTGGGGCCCATTGGCCGTTGGCAACGGTTAGACCTGGAATTGATCCGTTAGCCAATGGGAGAATTGCATAAATAGCTTTTTTTAAAAAAAAAAAAATTAACCCTTTCTAAATTTATAAAATTAACCTTTCTCTAAAATTATAAATACTCCCTCCTCGCCTCGCCTCTTCTTCATTTCTTCACGCAACTCTCATTTCTCAGCCTCAATTCCTCTCATTCTCTTATTCTTCAATTTTCAAGACTTCAAGTCTTCAATTCATCTTGTAATTTTATTTGGCTCTCTTTTCTTGAATTTAATTTATCGTGTTTTATCATTCGGATTTTGAAGTTTGAACAATTGAACTTCAAAATTAAAGATGTTTGTTCATGGTTACATCAGAATTATGTAATCAAGTGCTCAATTTATTATCGAATTCAGTGCACTCCCTCCAACTCTTTCTCTTATTTACTATTTTAATTACATATTTAATTTTAGCTTATACTTTAATTTTTACAATATGTTGAATGTTGCTAAAAGAGCTTGTAGAAAAGTTACTGGTAGAGGGGGAAAAAAAGGTAGTGCTTCAACATCTAGTAGTAATAGTATTATGAACAATTACAAGAAGATTTTTAAATAGAAGATAATGAATTAGGAATGAAAGATGAGATACCAGCTACACCTACTAGTGCTGGAGCTGGTAGTGTTAGAGTTGCTACAAGGGGTGGTGCTTGTGGCACTAGTAGTAGACCACCTGTGACTCCGACTACTACTCGTAGAAAAGAAGTAAGGTTTGGAATTTTTTTGAAATAATTAATAGTACTGATAGAGTTAGATGCAAACTTTGTAAAGATGATTTTAAATATTTTACTGGAGAAAATTTAGGGGGGACTAGAGCGCTTAGTAGACATATAAGAATTGCACATCCCATAAAATGATAAAATAATAGACAATCTAGCATAAAGAAATTTAAGAATAAATGTGTCAGGTATAACCTTCAACCCAGATTCATGCCACATGAAATTATTACTAGATAGAATTATACACATATATATTTTTAAAATATTGCTACAAATATAGATTCCCAATAACTAAAGTTGCTAATGCGCATTGTACCCTACTGTTACTATGGTTTTAGTACATATAGCTGAAATTTCTTTTCTACGCTTTAAATTTAAGAAAAAAGAGAAATATAAGGATGTTGCGGAAAAAATGCAACAAAAATTCAAAAAATATTTTTTTCAATTCCTCTTATTTACTTAATTGGTGATGTTTTAAATCTTTCTATTAATATGTCTGATCGTCACCAATTAATGAATGTTTTATATACTTATATGGAGATTGGACCAACTGAAATCCCGGATTATATATTTCTATGAACAAGCTAAATAGATATTTACAATAATTATATAATTATTATACAAATGTAATTGATGATGATGCTCGTATTATAGGCAATGTTAATCCTACTATGCAATGTACCACTTCTGTGACTGTGAATGATGAAGAAGACCTTGACAGTTTTAATATTTTTTCTATATTTTTTAACACTCAAACCAGTAGCAGGAACATTGATGAACTTCAATTCTACTTGCAGAAGCAAAAAGAGCCCCGCACGAAGGAATTTTCACCGTTGAGATGGTGGCATGAGAATGGAAAGCAGTTTCCTGTTTTTTTCGCTATGGCTCGAGACGTGCTGAATGTGCCAATTTCAACTGTTACATCAAAAAGTGCATTTAGCCAAGCAAGACAACAACTTGGAGACACATGTCACTCATTGGGAAGCAATGCTTGAAAGTTTTAGTATGTTTAAGAGATTGGATAAGATCGGAAAGAAGAAATCAAGGACGTGAAGATGTTGATAACCCGGAATACGAGAAACTTGGAGATATATTAACACATGGTAACCTATCCGAATTTAACACTCCAGAAGAAGGTCACTCAGTTCATATTGATTATTAAGAACTTACTAAGGCAATGCAAAACCTTTGAATTTACTCTTTTTTGGTTAATTTACTTGTTGTTAAATGTAAACCTTTTAATTTGTAAGTTTGAATTTTGAAATAAATGTAGCACTTGCAATATATAAGTGTATTTTTTTCGCATCTTTCTTGTATTCTTTATATTAATACTTTGTACTAATATAACTTACAATAGTTATACAAAATAAAATAAAATAAAAAAAACGGCCCGGCCCGGCCCGACCCCCTCAACCCATAACCCTTACGCTTTAATTTTTACCTGGACGAACTTGTGTTAAACCTGTTAAACCCCAATCCATAATTGGCCCGGACCATAACCCGTACGAGTTCTAAAAATACCAACCAGCTCGAGCCGACCCACCAGTTTAACACCCTTGCCTTCGTCTCATATTATGTGTCATGATTTTCTTGTGTACACACCTAAGAAAGAATAGTTTTTGATCACTTTACTCTTATTAAATATTTTTTCAATTTGTGCGTCATCTCTATCAATGACATTAGACATATTTTTACTATATGTGAATGCAATTGATTATCAAAAATAAAAAAGAAAAATATAATTATTTTTATTTTAAACTTTTAAAATAACAAATAATCTGAGATAACTATTTTTAATAACCACGACACGGGTTACGAGATGGATGGAGTAATATGTGAAAGCAATCATTTGATCCTTATGTTCATTGTTTGAAGTTTGAACTTTTTAATTAGTTAAGAGAAAAAATGACTATTTCCTTGTAATGGTGATATTAAGAATTCAATAAATCTCCTTTACACGTAGATTGACTAGTAGTTAGGACTTTAAAATAATTTTATCAAATTCATATATTCCAACAAGAGTTTTGATAACAAAAACTAATGTATAGTATATTGTAACAATGGCAAATATTTATTAATTATCGTGAAACAACATCAAGTAAATAATTAAATATTAGTACGAAGAAATATCCTTTGTGAAGCTAAATAATAGTATATGCCTTTGTAAGACTGCTACAGCTATAATATACAAGTACAAAAGTAAGAAAGTAGGTCTAACTTTTTGGTATAGTTGAATTTTTATTTTAAAATTCAAGAAAATGAAAAATCCCTCTCAAATTTTCACACTGATATATATGTATTTAATTTTTATCTTATAGTACATGCGAATTGCGATGTATATGCATACTATAATTATATAATCACTTGTTGGAGAAGAAAATCTCGCAGTGATATTACTAATATTCTTCATCATAAAATAGGTGGAAGTTTGAAAATGGGAAGTTTTGTGGATTTTTGAGGGAATAGAATGAGTGAAACAATCAAAATATTTGGCGCCGGCTATTTCTCTGGTTATAACGATCTCTGTAGGACTTGGGATTTTTTATTTTCCTTTTCCCCACTTTTTCTTCAAATTCAAATAATTATCTACAAGAACAGTATTTTTTATATCTAGTTTATCGGGTAAATTTTACATATAATCATATAATTATTAGTATTTTTATCAAAGTCATATAACTATGTTTTCTCACACAAAAATCATAAAACGTTCGCTAACTCACAGAAAAATCATAATGACTGAAAAATATAACTTTTCAGTAGTATTTTTTTATTAAATAATAACTCAATTAAAATAGGAAAAATATTTATTTTTAGTAGCTCCTAAAAATAATAGCAGATAAAATATATACTCTCTCTATATATATATATATATATATATATATATTATACATGTAATATATATTTTTGGTTAGCAAATGCAATTGGTTCTAACCGACTGATCAATTTTTTTCCCCTTAGAATAGGAATTATCCAACCCGACCCGACTCAATACCCATATACATAAAGTGAAGTAATATGAAAGTGAATCCTACACCAAAAAACTTGGTTTAGAAAGAATGGGATTTCTCACCAAGAAAATAAAATAAAAGGTATGGACAATTAGAGAGCTATTGAAACAATAATGTTATCAATTTGAATGAAATTTTTGAAAAAAAAAAGATAGTAGTATCGTGTTTTGGGCGGGGGGGGGGGGTGTAATTCTCTTTTAATATTACTTTAATTATTGTCTATGGTTATTGGATGGGTTAGGCTGGATCATTTCTATTTTAATTGGATTATTATTTCTAAGACTAAAAAAAAAAGTGGAATAACAAAATATTACAAAAAAATTATATTTTTCAGTCACTATGATTTTTGTGCGACTTAGTAAATATTTTATGATTTTTGAGTGAGAAAATATAGTTATATGACTTTGGTAAAAAGAGATAATAATTATATTATCATTTGTGAAATTTACCCCTAGCTTATGAGGGCAATTCGTTTTTCTCTAGAAATATGCACATTTTCAACTTTAATTTCTACAAGACTTTCAAAAATATAATTTTCAACTTTAGAGTATGTTGGAAAGCTATTCTATAATTGGAATTGGTGTAATTACTAGGGTAGTAATTATACCCTAGTGTAATTACGACGACATGTTTGTTTGTCATAGTATAATTATAGTGTAATTACAAATTTACTGTTTGGTTGCACAAGTGTAATTACACAGTTAGGTTAAATTTTAAATTAAGTAATTATCAAAACTTAAAAGTTAATATTAATAAATATATTCATATAAATTTTTATAATTATAAATGGTATTATATTTTGTATTTAAGAAGTATATTTTTCGTGAATATACAATAATTTAGTAATCATATATTTATAACTAATATTGTAAAAATAATTTATATATTTTTTAAATTAATAATATTTATTTTAGATACTTACGAAAATAAAATATACATTTTGTAAGAACATCATGGAGTTCATGTTTGATAAATTAATTAGTATTTACGAATATAATGTCATAACATTATTCAAATATTTGACAAAACTAATCTATCAATTCTAACTAAAAATGAACAATATGCAATGTCAACCAATACTATTAAAATAAGTAAATTGAAACCATGAATATAACACAATTTCAAAAAAAAAAAAAATAGTTTACATATGTTAAATTCCAACATAATAATAGTAAGTTCTAGTGCAACTTAATAATTAGAAAACGTGATAAGTTTATAACCACATTCAACAACGCAATTCAACTTTAATTGCATCACTCATTA
Source organism: Nicotiana noctiflora (assembly GCA_032618575.1). Lineage (NCBI taxonomy): Eukaryota > Viridiplantae > Streptophyta > Magnoliopsida > Solanales > Solanaceae > Nicotiana > Nicotiana noctiflora. The sequence continues at coordinate 14,882 of JASVEL010010957.1, forward strand.
TATGTCAAATTTGTTAATGGCTCATTATTTCTCATATTAGGAGGTGTATTTTAAAATAATAAAATAAATAAAAAATAAAATATAAGCAATTACATGGGTTCACAAGAAGTAAAAATAGAGAAATAAAGGATAAATAATGTAAAAAAAAAAATTAAAATTTCAAAAGAAATTAAAAAGTAGAATAAAATTTAAAAATAATAGAAATAAAATGTTAAAAACAACGGAAAATAGTTAATATATACCTCTCTATTTTTAAATATTGTTTACATGTATCCTTCATTATATTATTGGGCTACATATACCCTTACCGGCATACTATTGGATCATCTATACTCCTACTTTCATACTTTGGAACAAAAATACTCTTATTTTGAATGGAGTGCCACATGACATCACCTGATTAAAACGACTCATTTCTTTTTTTTTCTCCCAACCCCCTTTTTTCCATTGTTTTAAAAAAAAATTGTTTTTAAAAAACAAAAGTATGTTGTTAAAAGAAAAATATTTTTTTTCGTGTTTACAATATATTTTTCCAGTTTTTACAAAACAAAATTCTTTTAAAAGACAGAAAACTGAAAAAAAAAATTCTAAAACGAAAATATTTTATTGAAAATAATTTTTTCACTTTTTTTTTAATTTTTACAAAAAAAACTCAGTTTATAATTTTTTTTCCAGTTTTTACAAAAAGAAAATCTTAAAAAAAAACTGAAAAAATGGAAAAACATTTTTCATTTTTTAAAAATATGTTTTTACAATAATAAAAATGATATTTTGTTAATTTCTTTTTTTCAGTTTTTACAATTTGTTTTGCAAAATCTTTTCAGTATCTACTCAATTTTAAAAAATAAAAATATTTTACAATTTTTTTAAGTTTTACAAAAAAAAATTCTTTAAAAAAACTAAAAAATAAAAATATGTTTGGGTTGTGGGTTTTTTGTAAAACAGGTTGGGTAAAAAAAAAGAAATTGGTCATTTTAATCTGGTGCTACAAAGTGGTATTCCATTCGAAATATGAGTATTTTTGTTTCAAAGTAATGATGATAGAGGTATGAATAACCCAATAATATAAGGAATGATACATATAAATAATATTTAAAAATAGAGAAATATATTTAGCCTTTACCCTAAAAACAAATCATTTAAAAGTCGAGTTTTACAAAAACACAAACTCTATAAGTCAATGTGCATTTCAAGAAAGTAGAATAGTAAGAAACAATATTACCTTTCAACTAAAAACTAGAGAAAACACAATTGAGACCATTTTTTTTGAGTTCGGAGTCCACGTGCAATTACCAGAAATGTCAAACACTGTTATTTGATACCAGATTAAAATCATTTTCCTTTTCAAGACAGATACTGTGATTTATGAAATGATCCCTTTTGAAATGTTTCTCCCACCTATTCGTAATAATTGATCAATTTATTTTTAACACATTTATATAGGAAATACTAAATTCTAGATGATAATAATATGTGACTAAATTATTCTTCACCAAATATTGCATCATAGTTCTATGCAAAAATAATTAGTGTGAATAAACGACCCTTAATTAAATATTGCAGCATAATTTAGTGTGAGAAGTAAAAAAAAATTAGGAAAAAATATATAATGGTAATTTTGGAAACAACAATTTGAATTTTTTCTTGATTATATAAATGGACACTTATTTTAGACCAAAATAAAAAGCAAATTAGTTACTTATTCTAGACCAGAGGGAATACTTTTTTTCTCAAATATGAGGAGTAAATGATATTTTACGGATACGTAAATAAGAATAATTTTGGAAAAAAAAATTAAATTTTTTATTAATTATATAAATAAAAACTTATTTTGAACCAAAAAAATAAAAAAATTATTTATTGTAGATCAGACACCAAAAAGGTTAATTGCAGAGAGGTTCAACTTAAAGAGTGAATTTATGTTGTGTGCACTAATAACGTAAAAAGACAACCTAATACTATGATAATTTAAAAAAATAAAATGATCACCCGTTAAAGCATAAAAAATCTTTTTTTATCCATATACAGTATATAATGTAAACCTTTTTCCCTGTTGACTGTTGTTTATCCCCAAATATGGAAGCTGATGAAGTGGCACTATTTTTTTTTTATTATTATTATTTTGGCCACTAAACAAATACAGTATGTAATTGGTGTAGTACAACCAAACCTTTCTCATCAACTACTTTCCTCCAACTATGATTTCTAACTTTTGCCTTCACCAATCATTCTTGACCAAGTGCAAAATTTCACTTAAGCTCGCTCAATTCCAATCACTACTACCATTTTTCAAACAAATCATGACAGCAACCGTACTCATATCAATATAATTTCTTATTGATCGATAACTACTTAGAGGCTAAGCATAAGGTCAAGAACTTAATTAATTATAGAGCTATGAAAACTATTGATTTGTCCATTAATTAATTGAAAGAAACAGATGGCTCAATGTTAGAGAAGGTATGTGGGGAACATTTTTGGTGTTTGGGAAACAGGCAAACAGCAGCAATATAGTATATATATATATATATATATTAGTAGTACATTATTATGGATAAGACCCCATTACCAAATTTTCCTAAACACTTTAAAGACAAACAACAGTAATACTAGCTTTTAGGGTTTTGGGTAAAATCAATGAGAGACAACAGTAATCACCTTCTTTCTCATTCTCATGTCTGTTTTTTGTACACCTTCATCACTACTGCTACATTCTGTTGGGGCGTGATTTTGATTTTATTTTCATTTATGCGAGGTTGGAGGTCTGGAGACAGACCCTCGATTCTAAGGGTTTTAAACTAAGCAGGTCTAAGACAGAATATCTAGAGTGCAAGTTTAGCGCCGAGTCGAGCGAAGTAGGCGGGGACGTGAAGCTGGGATCTCAGGTCATAGCCAAGAGGGACAGTTTCAGATATCTTGGATCAGTGATTCAAGGGACGGAGAGATTGACGGGGATGTCACTCACCGTATAGGAGCGGGGTGGTTGAAGTGGAGGCTCGCATCGGGAGTCTTGTGTGACAAGAAAGTTCCACAGAAACTCAAGGGGAAGTTTTATAGAGCGGTGGTTAGACCTGCCATGTTGTATGGGGTGGAGTGCTGGCTTGTGAAGAACTCTCATGTCCAGAGAATGAGAGTTGCGGAGATGAGGATGCTCAGGTGGATGTGCGGGCTCACCAGATTAGATAAGATTAAGAATGAAGTTATTCGGGAGAAGGTGGGGGTGGCCCCAGTGGATGAGAAGATGCGAGAAGCGAGACTCAGGTGGTTTGGGCATGTGCGGAGGAGAAGCCCTGATGCACCGGTGAGGAGTTGTGAGCGACTGGCGGTGGTTGGCGCGAGTCGAGGCAGATGGAGGCCTAAGAGGTATTAGGGTGAGGTGATTAGGCAGGATATGGCTAGAATGGGGATTTTCGAGGACATGACCCTTGATAGGAAAGTTTGGAGGTCTAGTATTAGGGTTGTAGGGTAGGGCCTTCTAGAATTCTTAGTACTTCTGTTAGGGGCTGAGTGGGGTTTGGTAGCGATCTCTATAGTTAATTAATTTATTGTATTGTGCCTCTTATGGTAGTAACCGATTGGTATTATTGCATGTCATTCTACTTTTGGTTTTATGTTTAGATAATTATTTATTTGATTTATCCGGATTTACTAACATTGTTTTGTTTTGTTTTATTTGTTGATTTTCTCTCTCTTTTTCTGAGCCGAGGGTCGGCCGGAAACAGCCTCTCTACCCTTTCGGGTAGGGGTAAGACATGTGTACGTATTACCCTCCCCATACCCCACTTTGTGGGAACATACTAGGTAGTTGTTGTTGTTGTTGTTATCAACTTGAATGGATGGATTCCTCTCTACTTTTACTTTACACGTGTGATCACCCGAAAGGTCATTCTATGTTTTAGAGCTCAATTTTGTGCTTTTAAGCCTTAATAAATCTCATCTTTATCCTTTTTGATTTGTGTGCGCACTCCAGGCATATTTTCGGAAAGTTTTTCTATTAAAAGTTGATGAAAATAAGAAATTTTGCCTAAAAAATTTTATTTGAGTTGACTTCGGTCATTTTTTCGATAAGCGAACCGGAATTCGTGATTTGACATTTTCGATGGGTCCGTATCGTAATTTGGGACTTGGGCGAATGCCCAGAATCAAAATCGAAAGTCCCTAACCTCAAATATCAGACTTTTTGAAATTTTGATAGTTAAAGGCTATATGCATTAGAGATGTTTGACTAATGTTTGACGTTTTGGATAACGGATTCGTATTTTGATTTCGTAACCCGATATAGGTTCAATACTACATTTATGATTTGTTTGTGAAATTTGGTGAGAAATGGAGTTGGTTTTGCGTGATTCGAACGTCCGATTGAGAAAATAGAAATTTTAAAGTGTTCTTGAGAATTTCATTTGATTTGGTGCTAAATTTGTAGTTCTGGGTGTTATTTTGGCAATTTGATTGCGCGAGCAAGTTCATGCGATATTTTAAGACTTCGTGCATGTTTGATTTGGAGCGTCAAGGGCTATGGTAAATTTTGGATAGGCTACGGAGTGAAAATTTGGACTTAGAGATGTTGCTAGTGTTTCAGTTCTGGTGTTGGCCTCTGATTTCGCATTTGCAAGATTAGAGTTCGCATTTGCGAGCATGACAGCTTCACATTTATAAGCTACTCATCGCAAATGCGAAGAATAGCTGGGACAGGCAGTCCTCGCTATTGCAGGAAAAGCTTCTTGCATTTGTGAACTGAGTCTAGAGAGGGTATGATTACAAATGCGATCATTTCCGTCGCAATTACGATGTAGTATGTTCGTATTTGTGAAGGCAGCAGAGGTGCGAAGGACTTTGCCTTTGAGATAGTCCCCTTGCATTTACGAAGCTAAGGTCGTAAATACAATATTTGCAGCTGTGTAAAAGTGGCTTAGATGGGATTTTTCTCCAATTCTTCAAATTTTCAAAACCTAAAACACAAAAGGCAATTTTTCAAATACTATTTCTTCCCCAAAATATTGTTAAGTGATTGTAAATTAGTTTCTTTCAATCTTTTACTTCATTTTACAAGATTTCAACTTAAAATCTAAGGTTTTCATGGTGGAATTGGAGATTTTTGGGTAGAAACTAGGATTTTGAAATTTGGGGTTTTAGACCTCAAATTGAGGTTGGATTCCAAAACCAATTAAATATCCGGTTTGAGGGTAAATGATTAATCGAATTTTGGTCCGAATTTGGGTTTTGACCAAGTTGGCCTAGGTGTTGACTTTTTGACTTTTTCAATAATTGCCTAAATTAATTTCTTTATGCCCGTGGATAATTCTTAAGGTTTAATTTGAATCATTTGGTTGGTAACTTGCTAGATATTGTTAGTTCGGAGGTTAGTTTGAAAGACAACATCGTGGCTGAGCTTTGAGTGGTCTTTGGAACAAGGTAAATATTGCGTCTAACCTTGACTTGAGGGAATTAGTAACCCTCAGACTATTTGCTATGTGATTCTCAAGTGAGTGGCATATATGCAAAGTGATAAGTGCTTATACGCCACCAAATGTTTTTCCATGATTTACCGTTTTTCCTTAATTGTTTCCCTTTCTATCCTAACAGTTATATGCTCTACTTGCTTTCCATGCTTAACTACTACTTGTTAATCAATATCTTATCACGTTAATGATATTAACTCTTTTCATAATTTCACGAATCCTTGCTATTTGATTAACTTAATTTGTATCCATCTTGTAATTGTAAATTGCTGGATTGGACTTGCTGTATAGTACTAGTTGTGTAGATTCTATATTGAATAAGGGTTCCCTTATGTTTAGTTTGGTATTTATTGATTGTAAAGGATTTGTAGTTCCACCGTTGATTTAACTGTGCACATTGAGTGTTTGGTACTAATATGATGTGATTGAATTTCACGCCGCAACATGTGTAGTAAAGGTTGATTGATATGGTAGAATAAGGGTAAATATGTTTACACAGTGGGATCAGGTTGCATGCCGCAACAAGTGAAATAAGGGTGGATTAATATCGTGAAATAAAGGTGAATTATGATATTGATACTGATATATGGAGGGATTGGGTTGCGTGCTGCAACAAATCTATATTATTTACTGTTATTGATATTATCACGATGGAATAAGGGATGATTATGTGTTGTTAGGTGGGATTGGATTGTGCGTCGCAACAACCTATATGTTTCCATTTTTTTGAGCTGCATTGTTTTTCGATACTTTATTTGAACTGGTAAAGATTGGTAATTATGGACATACTGGTTTATTTTTCGAGGCTGTGGTTATCATTTTCGGTTGCATGTTTAATTCGATACAATATTTTTGTTATTTTATCATTATTATACACTATGTACAAGTTATAGTGTAGGTGACCCGCCTTAGCCTCGTTAATACTTTGTCGAGGTTAGGCTCGGTATTTACCAGCACCTGGGGACGATTGTAATGATACTGCACTCTGCACACTATACAGATTTTGGAGTCAATCTTAGAGGCGGCTACTAGAGAGCTCGGATCGGACATCTTACAGAGACTTGAGGTACAGCTGCTCAGCATCCACAGCTCCTGAAGTCCCCTTCTTGTTCTTATTTAGCTATATATGTTTTTTCGGACAGCTTTATGTTATTTCAAACCTTTGTATGTATTATTCTATCAGCTCGTGCATTTGTGACACCGGGTTCAGGGATTGTAATAGACGTTTGGCAATTTTAGCTTCTGCGTTAATTTTTTTGTTATTCGAGTTATCTCTCATTATTTAATTCAACTGTTAAAGATGTATATTATGTTCTAATATTGTCTTGCCTAGCAAGTGAAATGTTAGGCGACATCACGGTTCCGATGGTGAAAATTTCAGATTGTGACTACACTAGAGCGCCCTATGTTTTTAACATCTTTCCAAGACAAAAATAAGAACGATGGGGGTAGAATTATGAGGGCCAAATTTGTTAATTTTAGGTCTTAATTCAGACATTAATTATCTTAAAATAAAGTTAAATAATTAAAACTAGTCTAAACCATATGTTTAGGCATAAAAACTAGTTAAAATGGCGGGTGTAACCATTAAGGCATTAACTATGTCCTATACTCGTTAACTCTGAGCTCATAAACCTTAAAGCGCGACCTGCCTTCAGTTTTACTAATTCTATATTTCCTCGATCCCAAATAGTAGTTGCCAAAAAATATCAAAATACATAGTATATAATATAGACAAGGGGAAGACTACGTTTCCTGGAAAAAGAAAACAATATCATATGAATCCGTACAACGAAGGTGGTAATTTAACTAATTTTAGAATGTATGATTATAAGCCAATGAATTGAAAGGGCATAACCAATCTCGAACTTGCTACTATTTTCTAATAGTATTTCGATCCATAATAATGGGTAATGAAGAATCCAAACAAGTTGGCACATCATATTCAACCTTATTCTTCTAGCTTTTTGGCTTACCCAACCAAATACATGGAATAAAAGCAATGAAAGGTACTCTTATTAATTATAAATTTTTCGTGGCGATGAGCATGAACAAGTTTATTTCCTCTCGTGGATTTGACATAGCTATCATTAAGATTTACTAGTTCTTATAAGTATTTTTTTTCCTTTACTATAGGGTAAGAACCGAGCCTTAATTTAATAGCTATGAGTAGGGTAGTAAACGGGTGGATCGATTCGGATATGAGCAGATCCGAACAAATAATTTTAAAATGATTCTTATACCTTATAGGAAATCTTATTACCTTCAATGTTTAAGGTTTAATATAATTATACATTTTAGTATACCGAATTATCAATTCTATACTATACTGTATTTTAAGGATACAATTAATGCAGTATATATCCCTCCTTAATTCAAGGTACTATATATCTCACCTCTCCCACGCTTCCCTTCTTTCGTCCGTCCACGAGGCTGTAAAAAGAGAGAAAGGGGCGGCTAGATAGCGGGAGTCATTTCGGTTGTATGCCACGAGGTCCCTATAGACAAGGGGACAAGTGAATCATCGCTTTTGGGCCAAACGGAGGCACACGTGCTAAAAACAAACATCAACTTGAAAACGCCATACATAATATAATAAAGAAAAAGAATAAATATGCCAGCAGAGGACCTTGCTCGAAATAAGTTTTAAGGTTTTCCGGTCTCTCTCAAACACTCACCTTCACCCACATTTACGTACAGAAAATGACTGCTACTACCTGTAAACCAACGAGGAAACAATCACCTACAACCAAAAGGATACTAAGAGCCAATGGCTTTGACGATTTGTTGCTTCTGTGTTGATCATTTGCACTTGAAACAGTATTTGTTGTGGAAATTACAAAATTGGAACAACACGAGCTGCACTTTATCATCCCGTTCTTTGTCAAGTCCGTAACAATACATATGCCGTCAATTTCATAGTCCCAATTCTCAAACAATATCAAATGCTATAATCAATTATAATATTTTTTATTTTTATCACAATAATTGTATTTTTACAGAATTTTATAGAAGTTTTAGTCGTTTTGGATTTGTGAAAACAGAAAATAATGCATCTACAATCAGAATACAAATAATCTACAATTCATCTACAAAATATCTACAAACTGAATATTTAAATTTTAATATTCAATTCTCATTCTATTGTAGTTTAATTAAGATTTTGACATAATTGCATTTTTTGTAGAAGATGTGTAGAAGTTTTAGTCGATTTTGATTTGTGAAAACAAAAAACAAAGCATCTACAATGAAAATACAAATAATCTATAATTTATCTACAAAATATCTACAAACGGGGTACATTGAATTTTTATATCCCAGTTCACATTGAATTGTAGCATAATTGTGATTTTTGACATAATTGTATTTTTTCAAAAGATTTGTAAAAGGTTTAGCCGTTTTTATTTTTGCAAACAGAAAATAAAGTATCTACAATCAGAATACAAATAATCTATAATTTATCTACAATTTCTGCAATATGTCTTCTTCTTCTTTCAATATGAAATTTAGTCAAAACCAAGTCTAATCTTCACCAAAACCCTCAAAATTGAGATATAATCTCCAAACCATATTCCTGATTATTTTCAACAACACCCAATCCAAATAAATAATAATTTTTGAAAACCCAAATTTAAATTCAAAGTTTTTAAGCTTTTTAATGGTTGTCAATGGTGGAAAATACCTGGAAGAATATTTACTTCCATAATTGTAGCGCGCCTAAATAGGAATATCTGGAAGAATAATTGGTTCCAGATTTGTAGCGCGCCTAATTAGAAATGAATTAACTCCTAATAATTGGTATTTAATGAATGATATATATTTTGTAAAATAACTGTGAATATGGCGGTAAATATGAAACTATGCACATTTTTGGTAATAAGGTTTCATATATGGTATATGAAGGAAAAAGTCTCATTTTAAAAAATAGATAAATTATTCGACCCAACCCGTATTTGAGACGGATAAAAACGGGTTTATCCGGCGGATAATATGCATATTTATTATCTATGGCTTCTTAAATATGATTATTTATGAGAGAATTTCTAGAGTCCGTTTGGATTGGCTTGTGCCATAATAGCTTTTAGTGTTTGGATAAAATAAAAAAGTACTTTTAATGATTATTTTAAGCTAAAATGACAAAACAAGTTAAAAGCCAAAAGTTAGAATTCCTAACTTATGACTTAAAAGCTATTTTGACTTAAAAATCACGTAAAACAAGCTCATCCAAACAGACTCCTAGTGTTCCAAATTTGAGAAACTCTAATTTGAGATTGTTACAAATGTAAAAGTTAAACATATTAGTTATCCAAATTTAAACCATTTGGTTAACAATTTTCTAAGTGGATAATATGATTCTTTATCCATATTTGACTCATTTATTATCCAACCCATGTTTCGATGGATAATATGAATAGATAACCGCTATCTTTTACCATTTTGCCATCTCTAATCATGAACTTATAACTAATATTACCATTTTTGTTTGCTGATTGAGATCATATGAAAGAATATATATTCTTGCATCTCTTCTCTTTTGTGGAAATTTCAAGTAGCGACTGATTAGCTAAAGTAAAATACAAGTGATAATTTTTTATATTCTCCAATACAATCTTCTCCTGGCAATAACGATCAAAACAATAATCTTTTGTCTTTCTTCTTTTCTATAACATTTTCCTTATTTAAAGATTGTGAGATTTGCTAATAGTTTATTTATTTATTAAACAGCAGAATTATGATAGGTACTCTATCTGAGTTAATTCCATGTCAGATTTTTTTCCCACTATAACTAGTAAAGTCATAAAATTATGTTGTTATAGCAAAAGTAATACTTAATATAACATTAAAGTCGCATAATTATTTTTTCTATTAAAGTAACTAAACTTCACAAAAATAATGATAATGTTATAAAACTTTACCAATAAAACAGAAAAATTACCTCAATGGATAAATTTTATTGTTGTGGTAATTAGTGACTTTACTTTTGTAGTGCGTAAGTTCAGTTATTTTAATGTGACATAAAATAGGTTTATATCCTTATTATTATAGTGGATAAAGTTTTAGTGGCCTCATTGTTTTAATAGAAAATTCTAAATACTTTTAATGTGACACAAATTATTATTGTGACTTTATTGTAATAGTAAATAAAGTTTAATAACTATAAAAATTAACTCCTCTTTAACTTTTACAATTTTCAGCAACTTAGCTAGAGCTTTTACAATCTTAGAACCATGGGAGACTCTTATTATCCTTCTATTTAAGAGCGTAAATACTTTTTGTCGTTATTTTAAACATAAAGGAACTATTAAAGTAGCACTAACTAACAGAAAATTGTCTAAAAATCATCCAAAAATACCAATTAAAATCGGTCAGAAAACTGAAAAAACCGACAGTTTTCCGACCGACTTCAATTCATCAAAATTAGGCTAGTCGGTAATAAATAGCAATCGAAGTTGGTCATAATTTTCGACTGGTTTTGGTCGGTCAACAAAATTTTACAAGCGACCAAAAAAGAAAAAATCTACCCAAAATATTGACCGAAGTCCGTCAATATTTTAATTATGCAATTAAAAAATAAACCATATGGGAATCGAACCGGGGCTGTACGGTGGCAGGATACTATTCTACTACTAGACTATTGGTACATTTTGATTTAAGACTATCTTTTGTTTTATTTGTACTATTTAGTTACATTTTCGCGTGAAAATAACCGATCAATTTCGATAGGTTTTATTAAAAATATAAAATTACGGATTAAAATAGATATATTTTTTAAAATAGCCGGCTAAAATAACCGACCGATTTCGGCTGTTTTTTGAATATTAATTTTATTTTATTTTATATGAAAAAAACCAATCAAAGTTGGTCGGTTTTTTAAAAAATAAATTTTGCGGGACGCCAGAATAATTTTTCGCTAGAAGAACCGACCGAAGTTGTTCGATTTCGTTAAAAAAAATTAAAAATAAAATATTTTAAATTAACAATCAATTTTGGTTGGTTCTCGCTGAATTTCTAGTAATGACTCAACGGTGAAAAACTTTCAACGCTAAAATAACATATCGATGAAATTTTATATATTTTCAGGTCAATCACCAATTCCTAAAGTTAAATTATAAAGTATTTTAAGATTTAGAATTAATCTAGTCTACCAAAAGAGTGAAACAATAATAAAAAAAGATTTTAGACCTTGAAGTAGCGTTTTGTATTCTTTTGTACATAATCTATCTCTCTGTCTTCATTCATGAATAACTTCATGGTTTTAATTTATTAAAATTATATGTATACCTAAATGTACCTTTTCCTTAAAAAATAGTAGTTGAAAATTTTATCTTTTTTTTTTGTTTGTAATTGTAGAGGGATCTAAGGTTCACATGTGGGCAATATAAAGAACCTTTTAGGGTGGGAAAGGTTGTGGGAGGGGTTGCATAGGCAGACGTAAAATTTAAAGTTTATGAATATTTAATTAAATTTATTAAGATAAAAATAAAATTTAAACTAAAATTATTGATTTGGAGCGATAGAAAGAAAATGGATAGCACAAAAAGGGAAATGCCCACTAACAAAAAGAACTTTTTAATGTCAAAGAAGAGTATTTATATTTAGTTAAAGGAGAAAGTAGGCATGATCGGTCTTTAACAAAATGGGTAAGGGGGAATAGGAATGAAGTGGTGAACTCGATGAAACTATTCCATTAGTGGACACTTCCTTTTTGTATTAATTAATTTAATCAAACGTTAATAAAGACAAATCTATTAATCTCAAAACCCATAATTGTGCACTACTGTATATATGATGCTCTTTAATAAGGTCCAGTCATGTGGGGATTACACTAACCCTATTTTTATTCCTTTTTAACCCCCTAAACTGACTATCTTGGATGCTTTATGACAACTAAGACCACTTATTTATTCCCTCTTATATGCCACTGTAGACTGTACTTACTGACTCACCACTCAGGGAGGAGCCAAGCTATTATATGACTCTTTTTTTTCTGAATTCTTTTCTCTGAAAATAACAAGTCATGAATACTTAAGCCGACAATCTTCCCACAATGTAGAATGACTCCGTACATATGTTTTAAAAGAGGAAAGTGTAAAAGGTGGTTTACATATGCTTTCTCCGTTTCAATTTATATGAATATGGTTGACCGATCACAAAATTTAAGAATATATAAAAATTTTAGAAATTTGTGATCCTAAACAAGTTAAAAAGGGACCCCAAGTATTTGTGTGGTATAAAATACAAATTGTACAGGGCGTCCTATTTGGTCGCTCTCATTTAACTTATACCCATTTTTTAAAAAAAATTTAAGTTGTACCTACTTTTTAAACAACTTCAGCCCCATTTCTTTTCCTCCTCAAAATTTTATCTTTTCTTTTTCCGGAAGTAACGTTCATGACACTAGGCGAGGAGGTGACAAGTTCTCTATCTTGGTGTACTCTTAAATGTTGCTTCTCTTGTTTTCTTTATAAGTTATCAACTCTTTGAAAGTTTTTTTTTTTTTTTTTTTGCATCAAATACCTAAACAGTAGATATCAGATGCAACTTATGCATCATTAGATGAACAACCAAGAGCATGGACTACTGGAATATCACTGAGATAGAATTCACAATAGTGGGAGGACTAGTTACCTCAACTGAACCGAAAGAATGTGCCAGCATAAAACTTAAGAAACAGACAGTAGAGAATATAAGCAGAGCTGAGGATAAGCAAAAGGAGGCATGAAATGCCCCTAGAGCTTTAGAGTTGAAGTTTGTCAGTTACAATCAAAAATTTCAGCTTTAGAGCTAAAGTTCGATAGTTACAAGACAAAAACTTCAGCTCTAGAGTTGAAATTCTCCAGTTACAAAAACAAAACTTCAGCTTTAGAGTTAAAGTTTGCTAGTTACAAAACAAAAACTCAGCTCTAGAGTTGAAGTTCGACAGTTACAAGACAAAAACTTCAGCTCTAGAGTTGAAATTCTCCAGTTACAAAAACAAACACTACCAGAAAATAAGCCTATTGGAACGGATGTTTTAGCAACAGTGGCATAACCGTTGCAATAGATACTCTACTGCAACGGTTGTTGCCGTTGCATAAGGTATTCCACCCTATGGGAACACTTCTAAGAGTAAACCGTTGCATCAGGATAATCACCGTTGCCAAAGATAAATCTGCGGCAACAGTTACGTTAACCGTTCTGAACGATTCATCAATAGCAACGGTTATGTGAAATATTAGGCTATTGCAACGGTTGTACTTTCCCACCAAATTTTCCCTCTTCTAATTTTACTATACTGGATTTACCTTTTCCTTCATTCAGCCCTAGACCTTTTTTTATTCTCCAACTTGCCTCTTAAACATCAGAACATATCCGCCCCTTCTCTTAGCTTAAACCCTAACCTCTTGAGCCAATTAATCCGGCAAGGCTTCATCATGACTGCGGCAAAAGTTATCGCATTTCTTTTCCTGTACACATCCCAACTCACACACAATCTAGGGTAAGTAATTTAATAGTATCTATAAAGAGTCACCATCTTGCTCCTTTATAATCTTACCAACTGATGTGAGATATCACAAAATTCTATGTGCTTGGGTAGCTATCAATTTTCTTTTTCACAATTTCTTTCCTCTGAAACATTATTTGTAAATGGGTGAATAAAATTATTTGGTTAATATCTAATTTGGTAACCTAGATGTGTTTGTGAAAAATGAGTTGGGCTTTTCCATGTAAGTCATTTGATTTAGGTTTCACCAGATGTACTCCAAATGAAGCCATATACTTTGTTTGTGAGTTTGTGTGCTTGATTAATTAGCAATGGATTCGGTGTCATCTAGCGCATCTCATGAAAATTTTGTCGAACAAATTGCTCAGCTTATGTAGTGGAAACCCTTGTTCGAACAGGAGGTTCAATTTCCCTTTTCTTTTCTTTTTTGGATCTGGGTTTGCTGTTCTTCTTTAATTTCTCTTAAATTTCGTGCCTTTTCTTGATATTTTGGTCTTAAGATTTATGGATTTGAGAATCAGATCCGTGTGTTCTTCATATGTGTTGTTGGATTTCAAGATTTCTAAAATTTTAAGTTTCTGATTCTATGTTTACTCTATATAGGGGAACCATCTCAAAGGGGGAAGCAGCTAGCGACCCCTTTTTCTTCTAACCATCCTATATCCTGATGGCTTCGAAACGGATTTTGAAGGAGCTTAAGGATCTCCAGAAAGATCCTCCTACTTTTTGCAGTGCCGGTATCTCTTCTTCTTATATCATTTTTTATATGCTTTTTTAATTATGATGTCCCGTGTTTCTCAGTGTCACAGACTTATAGTTTGTAATATTAGATTAAAGTATTCATATTGGAATCAAATTCACTTGAATAGAGTTGGATTAATACAAAGGATTACTATAATCGGTCCTATCTAATTTCGGATTGAGGTGTGATTTATTTATTTTGTAAGTTTTCTTGGGTTTGCTAGTTGATCTCTGGTATCTCAATGTACATGATGTTTTTCAGATCTTTTTATTTGAATCTAAGCCTTGTGATAATCAATAGTCCAAGTCAAAATGTCCTGCAGATGTTATTTTCCCTTATATTATGATCTAAATTCATTACACATGTTGTACATTCATCTAGTTTCCTGATATATGATTCTAGTTGTCAGTTGGTTTTCAACTTCATTATTTGCTCCATGGAAATAGTTGCATGCTTATATAAAAAATAAAATAAAATACAGGAGACTGTAGTAACTTTCAATTTTAGTGGTCGGGTATCTTGGTAATCCTACGCATATGTTCTTGTATCTTATAAAAGGGAATAACCATGTCATTCATGATTTGATATTTTTTAACTTCCTATACTAGCAGAGGGTCAAACTTCTGAAGGTGTGTGTGCCTGTTTGGACTTGCCTTTGCCTGTATTTGGAGCTATAATATTGTAATATGTTCTGTGGGAATTTGTTTTCATGACTTCATCTCTCTTTTCCTCATGTCTAGTGTTTATAGCTCCATAATGTGATGGTGTAGTCTATAGCTTATACTCGTGTCAATAAGGTAGTAATCTCAATGAGTTATTTTCGAAGTACATAGCTATACTCATGTCAATAAGGTAGCACTCCGAGTTCACGTTTTGTAATCTCTCGGCCATTAATGTAAACCTGAGTATTTCCACTGCTGGCATGAGCACTAAGTTTTCCCGTAAAATTCATGTTTGAACTAACAACTCTGTCTGGTTTTTCTCCTTCCTTTCCCGATAGTCCAGATTCCTTATCCACATTACTCTGTGGGAATGTAGATTGACCCAACGCACTGACTTTTCCTACGAGGGATGCGTTGCAGTAGCAGCACCAAGTCTTCGGATGAAGGAAAGAAATGATCTAGACAGTACTGAGTCGAGCAAGGTATGCAACACCAACCAGACGAGCTTTCGACGAGAAACATCATGGTGAAAAATAAGAAGCAACTGAGGCACAGGTATATCTGCTTGTGTTTGTAAACCTGAAAGATGGAGTTAATATGCATAGACAAAGTAATGCTAAAATATCGGAAAATACTTTCAGTATCTACTTGGTTTTATATTACATGAACGATGCTTTAGCAATGAGCTCAAGCTTTCTACGAGCAGCTTTAGCAGGATCTGAGTGCAGCTTTAGCATTAAGCTCAAGTTTTCTGAGTGTTTCTTTAGTGTTGAGCTTATAATAGGATATTTAATGGCATTGAGCTCAACTTTTCTGAGTGCATCGAGCTTGTGATTTGACAAAGAAAAAGTATGAGTTGAATAATAGAAATTTTACCACAGAATAGACTAAGTTAACCAACTTTAGAAATTATATAAAGGTGTATTGGACTGCCATAAAGCTTGCAACTTTGGACCTTTTATGTAGAATAATAATTCATCAAACTGAATAGTTTACACACAGTATTTAAAAAATTATTCACTGTTAAAATCTTTTTTAACAAGCCTATTTAACTCTGATTTTAACTACTCCCAGATTGGAAATATGGACAATTAGTGTAGCTGCAGTAGGTACTTGACTTGCCTCACCAGTGTGATCATCAACAGTTACGATCTCAAGTCGAGCACCTATATCATTTGAATTTTTCTGCTGCTTTTTAGAACATGTAAAGCTGGTTTTTCCAGTTATTGATCCTGCCTCATCATCCACCTGTTGCAAATCCTTCCCAGTTTTCTTCATTGCACAACATGCTCATTAAACTTCACCCATAATGTTCTTAGCTGCAAAAATCTGATTTTAAGACCTGTAGAATTATTTTTGGTTGGTGATTTATTTACCACAGCGCAAGCTTGATCTGTTGGGTGTTTAACAACCTGTGAGCCTGGTTTTTTGTGCATATCCTTACTTTGTGCATATCAGTCGCACAGAAAGTCCTAGAACTAAAAGTAGAAAGATGATAAATTAAACACGATGTAACATATACTTATTTCAATTGATTAATATGATTACTAATTTCTAAATGGGATGAATATGATCAAGCTGATTAGATAGTAGCATAATGATATACAATGTACATCAGGAACTAAGTTGTATAAGATAAGAAATATGCATTTGGAGAACAATACATTCTGCTTCAACTAACGGAACATCGCTTCAGACGATGCATATTCATTTCAAGAACTAAGTTGCAGACTTCTTCCATAAGAACGATAAAAGAAAATACATTTCTTGTAGAAGCTGATCACTCCATAAACCTTCATTGCTATAATCTTCTTTTTGCGGTAGCATTCTATAAAATATTAGAACCAACCATTCCCTTAGAGAAAAAAAAGGAAACAGATGTTGAATTAGTATCATGACCAAGTTATTATATTTCATGACCAAGTTATTGTGGCAGATCCAACCACTACATTGACATCATGATCATCACCTACCTTCTCTCCATTTTATTCCATACCAATTGAGGTCTCTGAGACACTGATGGATGCTCAGTCGATCATGATCATCACCTACCTTCCCAATTCTGCATTTTCATCAATACATACCTTCCCATGTATCATGATGGACTTCTCATGACAGTCAAAATTATTAAGGAATGGTACTCGAGTTAGAACAGTAGCATTGTCATTTCCATTAGTACTATAAATGCTGCTCAATGTAACTACTCTTGTGGATTTTTACATATCTAAAAGATCAATTATTATTCTACATTTTGGTTTTACTGTGACATATATATTTGATTCCGAGTAAAACTAGCTTGTGTTATGTTAGTTGTGCGAAGAGTTCTTCTACTCCTGTTATGGGCCTGATTTACCATTCTTTTTGACTGTTATGTGCCTGATTTACTGTAACGACCCAGCCCGTCGTTACGGGAGTTATCACGCCATTTTCTCCATTTAATACTTCAATATGCTAACTTATATGTGTTTGGAAATTTAGAAGCAAATCGGAGGGAATTTAGATAGAAATAAGGCCATAAATCCTTTTTTGAGAAGAATAGGTTGGAAAAGTCAATCGAATGTTGACCGATGACTTTGGCAGCTCGGAATTGAATTCTGATGATTCGACTAGTTTTGGAGGATCATTTATGACTTAGGAGAGCAATCGGAATCGAATTCGGAGGTCCGGTAAAGTTTTAGGCTTGAATTGGCTAAGGTCGAATTTTGATGAAATCCGAACGGTAGGTGAGATTTTGATCCGGGGCTCAGAACGAAATTCTGAGAGTTGAAGTAGCTCCGTTAGGTGATTTTGGATATGCGTGCAAAGTTTCAAGTCATTCGGAGGTGTTTAGGTCGGGTTTTAGATCAAATGCAAGTTTCGAAAGTTTTAGAAGAACTTAGGCTTGAATCCGATGTAAATTTGGTGTTTTGATGTTAGTTTTGGTGTTTTGAGAGTGAAACTAAGTTTGCATGATCATATGTGGCATGTTAGTATGTTCGTATGCAGTCCCAAGGAGCTCGGGTGAGTTTCAGATAGGTTTGGGTTGCGTTATGCTCGTTTTTCTTATGCTTCGACATCGTTTCTTCAAGCATAAATGATATCATATTGAACAAATGAGCTTGGATTATTGTTTTGAATGAAGAACTAGATCCGTATCGTAATTATGGACCCGTAGCAAAAAGAATCATCGAATTTAGACATCGTATGAGGATTTTATGGCCATTTTACTAAGGTTTGCCAGATTTTCAGGTTAATGACGAAATTGCCCCTGCCGGCGTATTAAAAACCTGCACTATTTGCAAATATTAAAACCTACATATCTCCTTCATTATAAGGTCAAATTGAGTGATTCAAAAGCCTAAATTCATTAGAATTTCACAAGGAATCCATTGGGAGCAGTAAAACGCGTGAAAAGTATACCTATAATGAGCAGGTCGAGTTTTCTTCCAATTTTGGAACGGGAAGACGTTTCTGAGGCGATTTTTAAGAGAGAAATCAATGGGTAATCGCTGGAGGTAAGTTTCTTGACTCAAAAACATGATTTTATGATAGAATTAACACCAAAATTCCTGAAATTGGGTAGAATTTGTGAAGAACTAGGGCATAAATTATGAAAACGAATATTTGGGTTTTGAAAGGCCATTCGAACTCCGATTTCGATAAATTTTATATGCACGGACTCGTGACGAGATGAGGAATCCGTTGGTACTAATTTTGAAATTTTTCGAGCAGCAGGCTCGGAGTCGGGTTTTACCAACTTGGTGTATTATCGCGTATTTCGCACAAATTGAATTGGGTTATGTTTCTTTGACCCTTATTTGATATAATTATTGTGGTTTGACTAGATTTGACGCACGAGGCAGCAAATTTGAAGGGAAGAAGGTATCGCGGACGAGTCCACGGCCGGCTAGAGGTGAGTAGTTTGTATATATGGTTGCCTGAGGGTTCGAAACCCCGGCTTAGCACATTGTGACGCTTGTAAGGCGTGGCTCGCACCCCGTGGTAGGTGCGGGATTGATTGTGACTGGGGATTGAGACTTAGTCCATCCCGGATGTGAATAATATGCTATATGCGATTGAAACGCATATTGTGTTAGATATATTTTGTGGGCTGTAAGCCATGTTTGGGGCCTTGTGCCGACCTGTAGTTTCCCTAGGGGATAGTTATATATGTGATAGCTCTAATTGCTTAATCACTGATCTCAATCCTGGTTTGAAAGCACCGTATTGAAATGCTAAGTCATCTGTTTTGGAAAATTAAATAAGCATTAAAGTATTTTCATAATTAAATGAATTGGAACCCGGAAATAAATAAGTTGAGCTGTTGTGTGACTCATATGCATGTTGCGGACTGAGGATCGGGCTGCACGCCGCATCGGTTTTGCGCTTGGGCTGTAGAAGCCACTCCGGAGTCTGTACACACCCCTAGTGAGCGTCGTCGACGTTAAATGGATCGGGCTACACGCCGTAGTGGTTATGTGCTTTGCATTGCATCTGGCTACACGCCGTAGCGGTTATGTGCATTGCATTGCATCTTTATCTGTTGATTTATTCTGTGGTAGCTGTATTGTACTGTTGATGTTAGTTCGTAGGAGAATCGGACTGTAGTTTAGCTTCATTTTGTGGTATTCTGTGGTTTTCTTGCTTTCAGCTACTTTTATATATTTATTACTCACTGAGTACTTAGTACTCACCCCTACTCCCTGCACCTTTGTGTGCAGATTCAGGTACACAGGAGGGATAGACGAGCACTCCAGCTTTTATCAGTATTTATCCGAGTTGCTGAGGTAGCTGTTGGCGTTCGCATGACCTGGCTTCTCTTCTTATCCTATTTTTCCTTTGTATATAAATTATTCAGACTTTAGTATTTGGTTTAGATACTGTTATCCGATCTTGTTTAGAGGCTCTAGACTCGTGACCCTAGATCTTTGGGGTGGATATTTAGTTTAGCTTTATTGTTGATATTAATGTTCAGGTTATTGATTTGAGCTTCATGCTCGGGACGAGAGTGTAAATGGTCGGGCTTGCCTAGCGGTTATGTTGGGCGCCATCACGACCGGGATTGGGGTCGTGACAAGTTGGTATCAGAGCCTAGGTTACTAGGCCTCTTGAGTCTTGAGCCGGTTGGTAGAGTCTTGTGGATCGGTACGGGAACGCCTGTACTTATCCTCGGGAGGCTGCAAACCTTTAGGAAACACTTCACATTTCTTGGAATTCTTATCGTGCGTACTTGATTCAGCTTGAGATATAATCTTTTAAATTCCTTCCACACGTCTGTGTATGCTCAGTAATATAATTGCCTTGAGGGCTTGTGATTCCCTGATCGAGGGGCGAGATATAATCTCTACGAGTTCATGTTGGGCCAGTCGGGAGGACTTGAGGCCATATCTTTGTCTATGACATGAGCACCAAAGTGTTGATTTTACAAACAAGTATTATGAAATTTCGTGTGATCGGTATTGTTCATAACTGTGAAAATGACAGCTTAATAATGTACGAGATGTCAGGTGTTAGATACTTATTGTAATATGTTGTGTAGCCTCGAGCTATGGGCTTGGTGAATATTTATCATATCTCTTAGTTGGAAGGTAAAGAGCCTTACGTGTAGTAAAACGAGTTTAGACTCAGGAAAACTAGAGTGATTATGCTATGTATATCCTATTGGAAGGTGTTGTACTGAAATACTAGATTGATGCAAAGTAGGTGGGTGGATTCAGATGTGTAATTGAAAGGTATTTGATATGTGTTATGATGCGAGCAGGTGTAGCGCAGGTTCAAGTATAAATTGTGATAATATGATTCGTATAGTATTGAGATTTAATGTTTTTGAAATACATTGTGATGTCTTATTGAGTTATGGATGTATTGTTAGAAAGGTTTGGTGATTCTCTGGCAGGTGGATAGGCCAATTTACAAAGGAAACTCTGCCGAATTTTTTGAAAAATTTGGGACTTAGAAAAGATTTCCGTCACCTAAAGAGAGTAGGCTTAATTGTGGTGAGTGTATAAATGCAAGAATTACATAAGGGTTAAGGTCTCTGATGATTCGAGTCTTTGTCAAGCTTGTAAATCACTTGAGTTGAATCTCACCATAACATAGTGGCATCATTTGAGTAAAGAATGCTATGAGCGGCTAAAAGTGCTTTGATGTATGGCTCCGAGCCAAGTTGTTATTGATTAACTGATTGCACTGTTGTGTGCTATGTTGGTTCTGTCTCTGAGTATGTTGGGAAATTCTGATAAAGGTTATGGTGCTTCGTAGATATTAAGAAACAATAAGATGGTTTGAACTGCTTCTGGTAAAGAATGTTCGGTGTATAGGAAAGAAAGATAGCTAAATGCATCCGTATGTAATCATGTTCTGCGGTGCCAGAGTTCTAACAAGGCACGAGTGGTTCTGTTTAATAAGACAGTTGAATTATAATTGAATAAGGGTGAATGACGACCGAGAATTGTTTTGCGGTGTTCAAGATTTTGCTTGTAACAGTCAGGTGTATTAAGATTGTGTATATGGCTAAAGACGGTGCTTTCGTTAGAAGGAAGCAAAACTTGTGTTATGTTATGTGAATGATGGGATTCTATGTATCCGTATTGGGAGGTAATGATAACGAATTCCAAATCGCAGGAAGTTCTTCAAAATAAAGCATTGTAGAATGTGGTACTTCTGGGAAACATTAAGAAAGTATTCAGTGGCCTATGGGTTTTAGACCGTGTGGTCTTATGTACGAGTCTCATGTGGTAACATGAGTTGAGTTATGGTAGTGCTACAGTAAAGGCTAATACTAAGTTAAAGATGGTTCAGAAAAGAAATTGAGTAAATGGAGCAACTGGTTAATAAACTGAAACGGTATGATAGGGATACGGTTAATTCCTGGTATGGTTCGAAGTGATGAGTCTTGCAGCTATGGTGCAACCAAGCTCTTGAGTGCTGGCAGTTGCATAGCTCGACATGGGTAAAAGGACTCAGTCCTGGCAGTTAAACTTACGCAATGAATTGGGAGAAAGAGTTTGTGATGTGTTCTACCGTGGTTTGAAAGTGAGTATATTCCTGTTGGTATGCGAAGCTGGGAATGTGTAATGAGTTTTCTTCTATATGGAATCATGAAAGTCCTTGACTAGTTGAGTGCGTCGATGTTTGCGGTGCAGAAAAGGGATAGAAGTTTCCATGTTATCTTAGTGTGGTATGGTATATGCAATGTGTTATAGAATGTTGATAATGGCATGTTCAAGGTTTTGAGATTAGTTCATAATATATGGGAAGTCATTAAAAAAAAAATTAATAAGCAGCGCGGGCAGTTGCAGGTGATCTAAGAATCGATCCTTCTGGCGATTAAGGGAAAAATGATACTGCCATTCTAGTGATTTGGCAGGGTATATGGTCAAAAAGGGACAAGGTACTGTAAACTGATAATATCTAGTGGTAGGGTGGTATTCTCTTGTTGGATCGACTGTGATGATTGAGTTGATGATGGCATATGGAAATTTCTGAATGACTCTCGTGGTATGAATGGATGCTTGATGTGTGCTATGTATTCGTACATTGTGGAGTGTGGAATCAGGTACAGTGAATCGTGTGTTATATAGGCGATGGGGACTAGAAGTTCTTGTAATCCGCCTATGTAGTGGTTGTATATCGTGTGTATCGGCACCGTTTAGCGATCATTGGATGTTGGAATCCCTAGTGGCTCTCCCTTAGCTCGATATGATTAATTTGAGTTACGATACTTGATTTCAGACTGGTTGTCATAAGTTAGGTCGTCTAGACTAATGTGATATGGACTATGTTGGAAATGGCACAAATTTCTTAGCAGAGTGCATCAGAGTATGCTCCAGCAGGGTAGTTGTATCCAGGACCAGCGGGCGGCTGGTAGATATTGCTTTGTCAATTGGGCCTTCGTGGCGGATATCAGTGCAAAGGTTTCTACTATTGATCCAGTTTCGGTATTGGGGAGACTTTGTCGGATGCATATCTTGCGGCCGAGCTTGAGGCTATATATGTTTGTTGTAATGAGAAATCTGACTCGGTGTGCATTTTTTTTTTGCGAGAGTTTTGCGTGGATCGGGTGGCACGCCGCCATGGGTTATTTGGATCGGGTGGCACGCCGCCACAGGTATGGTATCTGGATCGGGTGGCATGCCACCACGGGTATGTCATTTTGAGCAAGTTGCACGCCGCAACCGTATAATATGGAGCATAGTTTTTTTTTTCTATAGGTTACCTTGCGTACTATACTTCCTAGTCTCTGAGGAAAGTCAGTGTTGGGTGTCGCTCGGCGACCGGCGCATCGGTTGTGTCCTTACAAGATTTGATGGCGTATATTAATTGTTTCACCGTGGGTGAGATTGATTGCTTGAGTTCAGACCTAAATCTGTGCGTGGCTGACTGTTTTGAGCATGGTGACTTGAGGTGCTTCAGGAGTAATAGTGTTTGGATGGAATCATGAGCCGTGGCAAGGCCACGTGAAGTTATGACCTTTCGAGGAGGATTCAAGTACTCTAATTCTATGATGTGAGACAAGATCTCAGTTATGTGTTGTGATGGTATTGAGGAATTTGAATTACAACTCCTTGTTTGAGGTAGTTGTCATGATTTGAGTATGTTCAAGTGTTTCTTATTGGAGCCTGTGTTGTGCTCATTATGGCTTAGGTCGGTGTTGAGGTGTCATATCACCAGTGCGGTGTGTCATAATCGGAATGATCGTTGGAGCCATTAATGAGTGCGGGCATATATGATTTCAGTTGGTTAGAAAGGAATACATCGAGGTTTGGCTCCGAAATATATTGTAATGTCAGTCAAAAAGGGAATTGGATTCATGAATGGATGACCTGAGAGATGGATTCGATATATCGTGTGTTCGGTTGCCTTGGGCAACATACATGAAGGTGTTGGAATAAGACTTTAGCTAACGAGAAAGGTTTTTCGGTAATATTTGATTATCGTGGGAAATTGTTGTGATTAGAGGGCATCATCTTGAGTGATTGAGTTGTTTGGTACACCATAAGATCTCACCCGGAGTGGCGAGTATTGGCTATTATAGTTGGTTCGAGTGTATTCTGAATATAGACGTGGGATTCAGATTTGGTATATGATTTTGGAGGTGCAATGTGGTCTATGTTTCAGATGGACTATGAAAGTTCAGCTATATTGTGTTATCAGACTTATGATGGATAGGGTGATGTGGTACCACCCCGCATATATGCTTGGTAAGGTCAGTCAGGTATTGGGTTGCTTTTAGTACAACTCTAGGTACGCTCGAGGACGAGCGTTTGTTTAAGTTGGGGAGAATGTAACGACCCAGCCCGTTGTTACGGGAGTTATCACGCCATTTTCTCCATTTAATACTTCAATATGCTAACTTATATGTGTTTGGAAATTTAGAAGCAAATCGGAGGGAATTTAGATAGAAATAAGGCCATAAATCCCTTTTTGAGAAGAATAGGTTGGAAAAGTCAATCGAATGTTGACCGATGACTTTGGCAGCTCGGAATTGAATTCTGATGATTCGACTAGTTTTGGAGGATCATTTATGACTTAGGAGAGCAATCGGAATCGAATTCGGAGGTCCGGTAAAGTTTTAGGCTTGAATTGGCTAAGGTCGAATTTTGATGAAATCCGAACGGTAGGTGAGATTTTGATCCGGGGCTCAGAACGAAATTTCGAGAGTTGAAGTAGCTCCGTTAGGTGATTTTGGATATGCGTGCAAAGTTTCAAGTCATTCGGAGGTGTTTAGGTCGGGTTTTAGATCAAATGCAAGTTTCGAAAGTTTTAGAAGAACTTAGGCTTGAATCCGATGTAAATTTGGTGTTTTGATGTTAGTTTTGGTGTTTTGAGAGTAAAACTAAGTTTGCATGATCATATGTGGCATGTTAGTATGTTCGTATGCAGTTCCAAGGAGCTCGGGTGAGTTTCAGATAGGTTTGGGTTGCGTTATGCTCGTTTTTCTTATGCTTCGACATCGTTTCTTCAAGCATAAATGATATCATATTGAACAAATGAGCTTGGATTATTGTTTTGAATGAAGAACTAGATCCGTATCGTAATTATGGACCCGTAGCAAAAAGAATCATCGAATTTAGACATCGTATGAGGATTTTATGGCCATTTTACTAAGGTTTGCCAGATTTTCAGGTTAATGACGAAATTGCCCCTGCCGGCGTATTAAAAACCTGCACTATTTGCAAATATTAAAACCTACATATCTCCTTCATTATAAGGTCAAATTTAGTGATTCAAAAGCCTAAATTCATTAGAATTTCACAAGGAATCCATTGGGAGCAGTAAAACGCGTGAAAAGTATACCTATAATGAGCAGGTCGAGTTTTCTTCCAATTTTGGAACGGGAAGACGTTTCTGAGGCGATTTTTAAGAGAGAAATCAATGGGTAATCGCTGGAGGTAAGTTTCTTGACTCAAAAACATGATTTTATGATAGAATTAACACCAAAATTCCTGAAATTGGGTAGAATTTGTGAAGAACTAGGGCATAAATTATGAAAACGAATATTTGGGTTTTGAAAGGCCATTCGAACTCCGATTTCGATAAATTTTATATGCACGGACTCGTGGCGAGATGAGGAATCCGTTGGTACTAATTTTGAAATTTTTCGAGCAGCAGGCTCGGAGTCGGGTTTTACCAACTTGGTGTATTATCGCGTATTTCGCACAAATTGAATTGGGTTATGTTTCTTTGACCCTTATTTGATATAATTATTGTGGTTTGACTAGATTTGACGCACGAGGCAGCAAATTTGAAGGGAAGAAGGTATCGCGGACGAGTCCACGGCCGGCTAGAGGTGAGTTGTTTGTATATATGGTTGCCTGAGGGTTCGAAACCCCGGCTTAGCACATTGTGACGCTTGTAAGGCGTGGCTCGCACCCCGTGGTAGGTGCGGGATTGATTGTGACTGGGGATTGAGACTTAGTCCATCCCGGATGTGAATAATATGCTATATGCGATTGAAACGCACATTGTGTTAGATATATTTTGTGGGTTGTAAGCCATGTTTGGGGCCTTGTGCCGACCTGTAGTATCCCTAGGGGATATTTATATATGTGATAGCTCTAGTTTCTTAATCACTGATCTCAGTCCTAGTTTGAAAGCACCGTATTGAAATGCTAAGTCATCTGTTTTGGAAAATTAAATAAGCATTAAAGTATTTTCATAATTAAATGAATTGGAACCTGGAAATAAATAAGTTGAGCTGTTGTGTGACTCATATGCATGTTGCGGACTGAGGATCGGGCTGCACGCCGCATCGGTTTTGCGCTTGGGCTGCACGCCGCAGCGGTTGATATGATATGAGGATCGGGCTGCACGCCGCAGCGGTATTGCGCTTGGGCTGTAGGAGCCCCTCCAGAGTCTGTACACACCCCAAGTGAGCGCCGTCGACGTTAAATGGATCGAGCTACACGCCGTAGCGGTTATGTGCATTGCATTGCATCTTTATCCGTTGATTTACTCTGTGGTAGCTGTATTGTACTGTTGTTGCTATTTCGTAGAAGGATCGGACTGTAGTTTAGCTTCATTCTGTGGTAATCTGTGGATTCCTTACTTTCAGCTGCTTATTACGCACTGAGTACTTAGTACTCACCCCTACTCCCCCCTACTCCCTGCACCTTTGTGTGCAGATTCAGGTACACAGGAGGGATAGGCGAGCACTCCAGCTTTTATCAGTATTTATTCGAGTTGCCGAGGTAGTCGTTGGCGTTCGCAGGACCTGGCTTCTCTTCCTATTCTATTTTTCCTTTATATATCAATTATTCAGACTTTAGTATTTGGTTTAGATACTGTTATCCGATCTTGTTTAGAGGCTCTAGACTCGTGACCCTAGATCTTTGGGGTGGATATTTAGTTTAGCTTTATTGTTGATATTAATGTTCAGGTTATTGATTTGAGCTTCATGCTCGGGACGAGAGTGTAAATGGTCGGGCTTGCCTAGCGGTTATGTTGGGCGCCATCACGACCGGGATTGGGGTCGTGACATTTACTACAGCATTTGTTTTTGGATATGGTGAGCCCGGGCTGACTCACCTAGTGTTCTAAATACTTGAGACATCCTCAACTTTAAGAACTCGATTTGGATTTAATTTTGTTCTTCAACTGCAATTGGAGAGAGAGTCTGTTCCACCCTTATTAAGGGATTGATTGGTACAGTACACATTTATGCAGTGGAACATAAACTGCATTTACATGTCTGGTATTCCTCAGCCAACCAATCTCTCTTTTCTCAAGTTACTCAATCTATGCTCAATTATATACTTATGTCGAGAACCATATCCAGAAGCAACTGTTGAATTCCTTAGAATAAACAATATAAACTTTTTCTAGTTCAAAATAGACGGTAGTAAGGAGCTGATTAGCAGTGATATTATAACTGAGCTTTGAGAGTAATCATTGATGTTAGAAATTATCCAGTTTTAATTCACTGCAGGGAGATTGAGAGAATGTTGGGCCTTGTGCTTCCATATTTGATGTTTGAAGGCACTACTGAAGGATAATAACTTTATTTATCTTCTTTTGTAGGTTGAGTAGATCAAGAAATGGTTGATGAAGACAATGAAGAACTAGATCCTTGATAATTTTGAATTGTTATAGATTAATGTTCTAGGAATATTTTGTTACCAACATTTTTTGAAACTTATCTACCCTTTTGAAATGTACTAAACTTATGCACTTATGGGGAAGAACATTTGCTTTATGGATATTATTATTTGCTTGATGGATAATTTTATATTATTAATAGTTTCATTTTATGATGTATTTAAATTTTAGTGTTATTATAATTTATTATATGTAAAAATTTTACTTATGACAGGTGCTATATTTTGGTTTTAATTGAACTAATACAATAGCCTACCTGAACCGTTGCAATAGGATACAAATTGTGTTCCAATAGACAATGTAAATCGTTGCAATAGGTCCCATAAATTGTTCCAAAATAATCTACAAAACCGTTCAAATACAAATATAATCGTTACGATAGCTTAAAGAAACCGTTGTTGTATTCAACATATCTGTAGCAATAGCTTACATAAGTATTGCTTTAAATAATATGGCAACGGTTAAGAACCGTTGCATAAACAATATAGTAACGGTTTTAACCGTTCCAATTGAAGAAGAAAAAATGTTCCAACAAATGGGGGAACCGTTGCAATAGACATATCTATCGTTACGGAGATGCAAACCGTTGCAAGAACCGTTCCAGTAGCCCTATGGCCACGCCGGCTGATGTAACGGGTGGCAAACCGTTCCAAAATACCTACGGCAACGGTTTGGCAGTCTATGGGGACGGTTTTCCAACCGTTACCGTAGGCCAATTTTTCAGTAGTGAAAACTTCAGCTTTAGAGCTAAAGTTCGCTAGTTACAAAACAAAAACTCAGCTCTAGAGTTGAAGTTCACCGATTACAAAACAAAAACTTCAGCTCTAGAGCAGAAGTTCGCCAACGTTACAAAAATAAAAACTTCAGCAATTACAAACATATACTCATCAAATAGAGAACAAAACTTCAACTACTATGCTTAAGTTCAGCAATTGCAAATAAAAACTTCAGCACACTTGCTACTTCAGTCTCGTCTGCTAGAATGCGAAAGTTTTGCGTGATTGTCTTTGCTACTTCAGTCTCGTATGCTGAAGTTACGCGAAAAAGTGGATGCGCTTGAATTATTTTTTGTAAAGGAGGTACAAATTAAAACGTGACCTAAAAAGCTGGTATAAATGCAAATGCCCCTATAAAAGCTTCTCATTAAGAGTAGAATTATAAGTTTAAACTAAATTATTTTTAAATTTAAAAAATATTTTTTTTAAACGGACCAAAATAAAATAAGTTCAAATAAACAAACAGAAGGAGTATCATATAAGAAGAAATATTAGTCTGACGGTATGGGATGTATGCCCTGTGAAATATTCTTTATTAATAGTTGGCTGAATACATGTGTGCCCCTTAAATTGAACTATTGAACTCAAATTAAACATATACTAGTATCTATTAGATTACACAACCTGCTGAAATAGTTCAGAAACCAAAATGCGTGTACACTACGATGATGTGGCAACTTGCAAATCAGATTCCCAAGAAAAGTTTTATTTTGTATCTCATGCAAGCTGACACTAGTTGTATGAGGCTCCTTTTATCTTACAAATTTGTGAACAAAAAGAAACCTCATACAATCAGTATCAGTTATATGAGACACAAAATAAAAATTTTCGTAAACTAACATCGTGGTTCTTGCTTCAACCAACGAGAGATTTCCCAAGGGTGCACACTTTTTCTGGACTTGCAACCTGAAACCCAGGATTTAGTTTCATGTATATCTCCTATTAAAGATTCCTTGCAGAAAATCATAGTGCACGTCCATTTTATGTAATTTCCTAGTGTTTTGTTGCGCCCACTGCCAAGACCGCGTGCATAGTTACTATCTTGGCCATTGGAGAAAACGTTTCAGTATAGACAATCCTTCTACTTGATGATTTCTAAAAATAACAAGACCAGATTTATGTCATTCAATAGTTTCGTCATGAGTTGTATTTTATCTTGTAAACCCATATGCAGAAAAGAGCTTTCTTAATAGGAGGTAGATATTCTATTACTCATTTCTCATTAGTCCCCCATAAATCACAATAAATCAATTCAAAAACATCAGAAGCTCTAAAACTACTCAAAGAAAATTATCTCTTGTTTCTTTGATTTCTCGTTGATACAAATCACAACCTTTATTCAAAATATCATTATCTTTTCTAAAATCTACGAAAGAAATTGATTTGGTCACTTAAAGCGGGATGTTCCAAATGTTTGTGCCAAAGATCCAGTGATCCTGTGCCACCAACCTTGAGAGCATGTACACTTCATTTTTCAAGAAATAGTAGAGTCCATCTCTCCGTATAACGCACAAAGTTTTAGTGAATAAGACAAAACAATCTAAATATCTATCAATTGTGACACGAAAGCCATATAATAGGCATATAAAAAATATTTTTCAGGCTAAATTCCCTTCAAGTTTCGTCAAACCCTCGTGGGTAAATGTAGCCCTACTACCATCAAGCAAAGTGATAGGACATCAGGGTATTTTTTGGACATTATGCAATATTTTTAAACAACCTATTATATGATTAGATGCCGATGATACATGATATTTTATTATGTTTACCGGTCATTTTATTGTTCGAAAAACCAATCCAGATCGAACCATTAATACCCCTACCTTCGACCAACAGAGATATAAGACAACTGTGTCACTAAAGCTCAGGCAAATAGAAGAAAATCACGGAAAATTTCTTAGCACGGTTGAAATTCGAGTTGTAGTTTCCTATAGTATTCAACCAATTATTTGTTGTTAGGCTACAACCTTGGTTGTTTATTGGAAAACCTGATTTCTTCGATAGAATAAAGTTAAAAGTAGGCTAAAAGTTGTAACTGGGTATCTTGCTACCAGCTATCAGTGAGCCACTTATTAAGGATCTAGGCACCAAATTATGTTGCTATATATATATATATATATATATATATATATATATATATATATATATATATATATATATATATATATATATAGGTACATATTGAAGCAATTTCCCTAGGCACCCATTAATTATATAGCTATGAATATCTTCATAGTTAAACCCATAGTTGCAACAATATTCTGTCAAATGATTGAGGATGTCATTGAAGAACGTTAGTCACTAATCCTGACTGTAGCTCTAGATTGAAAGTTAAATGTGTAGAGAAGTTGTGAATAATATCTCAAATTGAAGTATCTCTCGTGGAGGGAACTTACACAAATATCCCAAATAAATCTAACTTACCAATCTTTAGTCATTAGTCATAGATTTATTAAATTTAGCGAACAAAAATTAAAAAGCCAAATAATAGGGTTCTTTCTATCAAAGAATCACATGCAAAAATCACCTTCCATATTTTTAAGCGTGATTAGCAACATTAGATACAATACGGAAAGGAAATTTCATGGACGGGGTAACAAATAAAGTGATGAAATATAAAAATATATACAATATTCCAAAAATCTAAATAAAAAAGGAACCTTTTCAATAGGTGTAGTTAAAATTCATTTAAAATATATAAATAAGTCAATATACAAAATTTGAGGAAGATTGGAGGTGATTTGGACTGATTTTGTATCAAAATTCGTAATTAAAT
This sequence comes from Nicotiana noctiflora, assembly GCA_032618575.1. Lineage (NCBI taxonomy): Eukaryota > Viridiplantae > Streptophyta > Magnoliopsida > Solanales > Solanaceae > Nicotiana > Nicotiana noctiflora. The sequence goes on from JASVEL010010957.1 coordinate 46,361, forward strand.
CGAGTTCAAAAAAGTCTTCTGCGATACATGTATCACACATGTATCTTACACACAGGTATACATGGATATACATGTGATACATAATTGATACAAATATGATACATACGTGATACATAAATGATACAAATATGATACATATGTAATAAACATATCATTTTTTTTTTCATATTCACCTTTTATTTCGAATTTTCAATTCAAACCACCACAAAACTTCACCAAATCATCCCAAAACTGAGGTTCAAGCTCCTTAAGTTATGCTCAATCTATTCTAATAACACTCACTCAAAACAAAGTAAAATTTTGATATTTTTTTGCTACAAATAGCTAATTTGGCTAATATTCATAATATTTTATCAACTGGCAAATTTTTATAATGAACTACTTATAAATGGACATAACTGGTAATTTTTCTTATTTTTTTGGGCTTGTAAATAATTAGTAAAAGGGATTGGGGCTCCCCCTTCTGCACGAAATATACACGTGAAGCCTAATTCAAATTTGATTTAAAAAATTATTTTGATATAACAATCTCATTGATACACTTCAAGCTTTAAAGAATTTCGGTGTAATTTTATGATATTTACAATAAAATGCTCGCTTTATTATGAAATGAAAAGTAGATCGACCGCTTCGTAAAAACGAAATAAGTTGAACCATGAGTTTTCCACTATACCCAGCTCTGCAATTAAAGATTTTTCTTCCCCATGATGAACATTGGGATATAAAAAATGGAAAAAGCACATGGCTTTGGTGAGTAACAGGTAAATGCATCCTTTATTTTTCATTGTAATATACTGTACAAGCATTACAATCAGCAACTGAACTTGCCAATGGTATATAAATCCTTTGTCATTTCCTTCACATTTCAGCACTCAGGTCCCAAAAAAAAAAAAACTGAGTTGAATGTCAGGCATATCTCTATGCTTTCTATTGTCACGAGTTAGATGACCGTTTACATAATTTTCCTCCATTTCAGAAACTTATCGCGGAATTGCACAAAGCAATCATGTGCAAAGAGTAGTCATTCCACAAACACCTTGGCGCTGAAGCTCTGAGTTGCAGTATGGATAGCTAGTATTTAGCTAACTATATACAATGCGAGTGAGAGCCCTTATTCCGCTATATTACATGGGATTTAAAGACGAATCGTGCATATGTGATAATAGTTCAGTATGCATGAATCATTGCTTCCACTTCCAACGCTATATCATATAGTCGTAAAACATCACATTGGTGTCAGGCACAGCAAGTGGCAACTTATCAATATAAAGGTAGAAGCGCCTTAGGTTCTCCTGCGCAAGTACAGTTCTATCAACCACATCGCAGTCACTAGTTAGAACCCACAAGTCTCCGGAGCTCACTCTCTTTAGACTACCTCGGCAAAAAGGGCATGATTGAGACCGGATGTACCTGAAAGATAAATGGTAATGGAATGTAGTGTCTTTGTTTCAAGTTATTCAATATCTTGTTAATATGCTGAAACTAGTTATGCAAAGGGGAGTCTTTTTTCATACCAGTCATGGAAACAGACAACACACATGGAATGGCCACAATTAGGCAGAACCACCTTGGCGCCAGTCTCCATGCATATGTCGCATTCTTCTTCTCCCTGTATACTTTTACGCGACTGTCTCTTCTCTTCCACTCCTTCTCCATTCCAAGTGCGAGAGAGTTGAGTTATTTTATCATTCTCCTTCATTAATTCCTCTAAATTTCCGTCTAGCTGCTTTAGTGAAGGATATATTATGGCTGCAAGATTTTGAAAAAACAGATGAAATCCTAGCACTCCCTCCAATATCATTTTATTATCGTCAGTTGCAGTTACAAAAGGAGAAAAGTAGTAGTATCATGAACTTGATTAAACAACTTCTAACAATATCAATTTTACTTTTTATCTGATAACTTTCTCTTGTTTTTCTGCCACCCCTTATAGCATCTAGTCTAGAGAATAAACCAAACAAGGAAAGAATGCAAACCGTAGAATTCTGTAATTGTGGCTCTCCTTTCTTGTGGGGACATTGTTGGAATTCCATCAACATAGACCTGCAAGGATGACTAGTTTAAACATCAGGTATAGAAGCAATACTGAGAGAATATATACCCTTTGAGAGGTGAAACAAATGACAATCATTTGGTTCATAGACAAAGTTATGCATTCGGGATCATAATGACAGGATTAACAATCAGAGGAATATTTTTTGTTTCATTGCATTAAGTGAAAGTTTATAAATTTACCCTTGTTTTTTAAGTAAATAAAGTAGAAAGATGATATCAAGGTTTCTGGTTTTTGAGGTGTTTTATAGCTATTTCATCAGTATTACACAGTATTAAGTGATACTGCATTTTATATGTTAGATCTTGGGCTGGTATCCAAATTAAATGACCGTGCATTTAAATATATATTGAAGTAAAAATGGAAACTCACCCGGTAAACAAGAATGTGAAGGAGGCCTAAACAAGTAACAAGATTATCTAAGCAACTATATTCCATCCATTCTATCAGAAATAGCAAGAAGGGAGCAAGAAAGCCGTAGGAAACTTTCATTTGAACACAATCCCCATTGAGATCCCGCGGAAGAGCTGCTGCCCTGCAATGAATTGATAACCAGCTATTCTTGAAACAATTGTTGCATGTTTACCAAGAACTAAGATTAAAAAAAAACTAGCAAACAGTGGGAGGAAACTTAAACCACCTCAAAAGCAAATTAACCTTAGCCAAAGGACTCCAACATGAAGTATAACCGATAGTAACTTTAAACCAGTGGCGAAGCCACCCTATGCCAAGGCTGGTCAAGCGCACAACCTTTGCCAAAATATTATTTTATGTATATAAGTTAAATACTACTTTATATGATTATATATTATATTTTGAACACCTTTAATATTGTTGAGTGAGGCAGTCCATCGGTTCAAAATGTTCAAAGGGACGTGTTTTTAACAGGTTCAAAGTTCTGCCAAAACTAGATGGAGTCCACCATGTTTGGTGTGTTTGATTCTTTTTCAATTTATCTTGATAAATGAACTCTTAAAACTTAAAATTTGTATAGAAATAAATAACTAATCTTAAAAGTAATTTTTTTGCAAAAAGTTATTTCTTAAATAAGTCAAGCTTTATCAAAAATTCTTCAACAAAAGCTCTCTCCAAACTACAAATCTTCTCGACTCACTCTTTTCTTTGATTATATGCTTACTTTTATTAGCAAAATTTCTAATACTGTCTTTTGTTATTTTAATTTTCATTTATAAAATTATAGTTCTATTAATTTTTTTTAATTGTTTAGTTAAAGGTTACTACGTAGTTTGATCTAAAAAAATTGGTATACCGTTTTTCGACAAAAGAAATTATTGAATTATTTAAAGTTTGAACATCCTTGACGGGGTTTCTGATTATGCCACTGCTTTAAACCATAGTATAGATGTAAATTTGGACATTTGCTCCAAAGTATTTTGACATGCTGGAGCTCCATATAAGTCAAGCGCAAATACAAAATGATAAGTATTTGTTACAATTCAAGATTGTGGCCGGAAGAGGCTAAGCAAACTTTAATGGAATTAAAAAAGAAAAATTTCTATATATTTATATTTGAAGTAGATTCTTAATTTAATATGTTTTTGCCTAAACCATTTGATCTCTCCTGTGACACTATCAATCTTAAGTAATAGAACTTGATTCAAGAAATTTGAAACTTTATATTAAAATAAGTTTTGATGTTTCAATATACTTGTTTTTTTAAAATATATACTTGTTGCAATGATGAAAATTTGAGAAAAGACAAAAAAGAAACAAAAATGCAGTTTAAAAGCGTATTACTCATTTTCTAAATAAATGATAAATGTAAGATTTTTTTTTATATATATAACATTTAACTTTTCTAATTTGACATACTTATATTTTCTTAAATTTATTTGGGGCCTTACCAGAAAGAGTTGTGTTGGGATGGATAAGATCTCTCTTCTTTAACCGGAGGTACCTGGTCGGAGACTTTGGAGTTTGGAGTGAATTTTTTTTTCTTCTAAGGAGTTGTTCCCACTTTTAGACTTTACATGGTATGAATTGGAATTATAATGCCTCAAATTAAATACGAGTCATCAATTAGAAATTAAATAAAAAAAATTGAGGCCCCCAATTTTCTGACTCCTAAAGCCCCGGATAATTTAGTTGGTTCACCCTATGGCCGCCTCTGATTGTGGCTATAAATCTGAGTGAATTAACCATCGATATATCTAAGTCCAAATTTAAACGTCAAACAATATGTAGAAAGGGGAACTGGTTGTTATTAAAAAAGGAAATATTTCGGGTTGAGCTACTTTACTAAGTAAGTAGTAAATTTGCCCCAAGTTCAAATTCTAATTTACTGATAAAAGAAACTATCCAACAATCATATTGATGTGAAAGTTCAACCAACACATAAGATGAAGAATAGAAAATTGATCAGAAACAACAGATAAGAAAAAAAGGACAATTTCACAGAAACAAAAATCACATAAAAAGAAAGAAAGAAAGAGACTTACATAGTATTGGCATGTTGAATATCAGCTTCAAGGGCTTTAATGGATTCTCTAAAGGAAGAAGTTTGATTCTGCCACATTTCTTCAAGGCTAAAAAGAATAGTAGTACGTAGGAATAACACAAAAAGAGGGTCTTTTAGCTAATAAGGAGAAGAATGGGAGGGAAAAAGGGGTTGGTTGGTTCATAGTTGGATAGCTTAGTGGTTTTAACTTACCTTCTTCAAGCCTGAAAGTAAAGAAAGGGATATCAGGGATATCTTCAATATGTGTCATCTCTTATGTGGCTTTCCTAATATCAATCTCTTATTTTTTTAATTTTTTTTTATTTTCTTTGCTCCCTTCTTCTTCTTTTTTATTTTTTATTTTTTGTTTTTTTGTGTGTGTGTGTTCATTACTTTCCCTGCTCTTTTCTTCTTTTTCTTTTCTTATCTTAAGGATGACATAAGTCCGTGAATAGTGCGAAAGCTAAATCTTAAAAGCATTGTCACATCTTTGGTTCAGTTGCAACTAGCGCAAAGGCGGACTTAAAATGTTAGGAGTAGGTTCAATTAGACCTATCATTTCTGATATAGATCATATTAGAAAATATATGTGAAAAACTTTAAAAAGTAGTATAAACATCTAGTGAGCGTTTGGACATAAGAATCGTAAAATTTTAAAATAAGGTGATAAAATTTTCTGTCAAGGTAGTATTTAAAATTTAGAGTTCTTTTTAAAGTTTTGTGCGTGATTTTTAGTGAAAATGTTTGAAAAACAGCTTTTGGGGGTTTTCAAAATTCACATTTTCAAAAAAAATAATTAATTTAACTGCTGAATTCAACTCTAATTGTAAGGCTAATATCATTTTCACTTCTAATTTGGACCAATTAAACCTTTTGTTGTTCTAGTTTTTGGGATGTAACGAATTTTTAAATTTGTCAAATTAAATGATTTGAGGTACGCGGTAGAATGCACATCCAAAAGAAAGTAAAAATTGAACTTAAAAATCCATCCCTATAGATGTTGGGCCATCCTAATCCAGTATTTGATTTGGCAAAGTTGAGCTAGAATTTTTGAAGTTTATTTTAAAACGAAGCTTTTAAGCTCGATCCTAAAGTTTTTGGGCTTGCTTGTCAATTGCTGAAGCCGATATAAGCGGTTGAACTAACCCGATCCCGCCCATATTGACATCTTCAATGTGCAATATAGACTTAAAATGTCTAATTATAATACAACGTGTGTGTAAATTTGCTAAAATAAAAAGATATTTATTTAGTTTATTTATTTTTGGATAAGGACGAAAATATTCTACTGACAGAAAATAATGACTCTCATAATGACAATTCCTTCCCCAAAACAAAGAAAACAAAGAAAAGTACAAGTCAGTTGATACTTAAGTTTATAAGCTGATCAAATTGATTTATACGTATTTTTTAATTTATCGATAATAAGCTATAATTAAGTATTTTAGTCACTTATTACACTTAAATTTACTGTACTTTAATGGAGTTTAAGATTTAATCGCTAGTGTCTTGCACTAATTGTGTATTTTATGCCTTGTAGGAGTGATTCTAAACTTTATAGATGTTATAGAATGAATTAAAGTGATTTGGAGCTTTGAAGTCTCATTAAAAGCGCAAGGAATTAAGCCAGGATTATATTTGGGGATCAACGAATGATAATGCAACAAAACGAAGAATCGAGTAGGCATATTGCGCACTGTCTAGTAAAATGCAAATAAGTTTTTTTTTTCAGAACTTCATTTTGGCTCCACAATATATTGTTGGAAGGATAATGCAAAGGCTACAACTTTTATATTTTACGTTTTTCCAAATTCCATATAGAACAGGGTGAAAAATGCGGTCGAAACCTCGTCTACGGACCTAAGGCGGGCTGAGTCAGTATACCTGCCATATATCGCGGTTCTACCGCGGTCCCACCGTGGCCGTGGCCATCCAGACATGATAACTTGTCCTTTTTGGCTAAGAGAAAGTATAATTGTTTGTGCCCGACCCTACTTGGTATATATACATAGAAAAATAGTATTTTAAGAGGTTGGACATACTTTTGACATAATTTAGACTTAAAGAGACTAGGGATTCGACCTAAGGAGTCAACAACACACTGGAGCAAAGCGGAGAATTCTTCTACGAGTTTTTCACTTCCTTCTTCCTATTTCCATTATTGGTTATGAATTCTAGTATTGTATTTTTCATACTATTATGAAAAGCTAATTCGTTTTCTAGGGTTTTGATGGAACCTTTTGTAGGATAAATTCTTGTTATGTTTTTATATAATTCAGTCATTGTATTTCTCTATTTGTTCAACTATGTATTTGTTGTTGTTGCTTGAATGACCATCAATTGATTGTGCCTATTTAGTGTGTATTGCTTGAGAGAGAGTGAGAGTACATATTTATGTAGTTGTTGAACAACGTCACTCCGAACGTATGTGAGAAATTAATATATTGGGTTTAAAGGTAGGTTTAGAAATAACAAAGTCTTGACTAGGCCATAATGAGCTATTAGATAAAGCCAACTAGCGTAGTTCAAGAGAATATGTCTAGTAAATTATTGTAGTTGTTCGAGAAAGAATTACGGCATCTCAAGTGCTCACGATCAGTAGAGAACAAATTAGTAAAATTGTAGGGAACATAGCTAGAAAGATTCCGACAATTGGGGAACATAACTCTAGACCTCCTTAATTTAGTCTCCAGCCCTTTGTCTCGTTAGTTGATAACTTTACCGCTTTATAGTATCTAATTAATTAGTTAGAAATATAAATCTCATTCTTTATAATTTAGAAAATTATTCAATCTTGTCTTCTTAGTGATATTAAATAGATACAACTAAGTCTTAGTTCTCTGTGGGATTTGACTCCGAACTTTTAGACTGTATTATATTTGTAGTGACCACTTATCCTTTTTAGGACTAGAGTTGGGCGTGATCAAATTTTGGCGCCATTATCGGGGAACTAATAATGTAGTTGTAGTTGTATATATTGCTAGGGTTCAAGTTTGAACTTTTTTTTTATAACTATTGATTTGAGAAACATGACATCTTAGAATTATGGGAATTTAGGTGTAAAATATTCTACTATTGATCTCCATACATGTTGTGAAGGAAACCACCCGTGGCAATATTTTCAAAATGTTCCTGAGAGAGAGTTATATACACTAACTCAATCTTATTTGTAGAATGTGTGTGATGTGTGTGGTGGTAAACATGATCACTTTTATGGTTGTGCTTATATTTCTTATCTTCCCTCAACCCCTTACGATGATGATTCTACCTTTTCTTGTGAAATTAGCAGGAACAAAGAACCTGGGGAAGCGACCTGAAGGAGATCCAGGATATATTAAAGTGTCTTCTGAAATATAATTATAAAAAGTAAGTATAGATAGAAAAGCAAGAGGCAACTATTCGCAAGTTGGAGGCTCAAATGAATCAAGTGGTTGGAGTTTTAAATGCTTGACAAGCCAATATTGAGGATAATAGCCAAGAAGAGCATGAATTTGAGGTTTTAATTGGCGAGGTCAGAGTAGAACATCAACAACCTAGCCAACTACAATTTGAGGATGTCGATGTTGAAGACATGCGACTAGAGTCAGCCGAGGACATTGAGGATATAAATTTTGTTGACTCTAGTATCATTAATGTTGAGGATATTGAAAATCCTGAAGTTTATGTGTTTGAGCGCATTGGTCCTCACTCCAAATATTGTTTTCACATTGGGCTTGGATGATGATATGGAAATAGAGTCATCCGAGCCGGTTGAGGAGTCAAGGAATGTGAAACAGGGTGCCTACAGTCTAGAATTTTTCTTGCCAAAAAGACAGGACAACGTGCTTCATATAAAAGCCAAGAAGTGTAAAATAGTACAATGGTTGCTTGGGTAGATTATATTTATTCCACCACCCCTGGAGCATAACTAAATACTTGAAGCCAAACTGGGGGCTCAATTCATAAGTTCAAGGTAGAGGGAAAAAATGATTCACGCCGTACCGCGATGTTAAATCAAGCGCTTGTTGGAAGGCAACCCAACTTTACTGCTTTATTTTATTTTATGTTATTTTTTTTTCAAATCGTATTATTTTTGTAGTGTCAGTTTTTTATTTTTCAGGAGCATGGAATGCAATGCTATTGGAAGGAGGCAACATCAAACCAGATGGTTAGAACTAAGTGTGAGGTACCCACACGAAGGACCAGGCCTAGGAGAAGTCTGAGTACCCCATGAGATGCTAGTGCTTCGGCCTTTGGCCTACTAGGGAGTTTCTTTTACCCTTTTGTATGTATGGGTGTGCATTGGAGACAATGCACAATTTTAAGTGTGGGGTGAGAAGATTGTCTGGGTGGGATTCTATGCTATTTTAGTTGTGTTGGGATTCTATGCTGTTTTAGTTGTGTTAGTTTAATTGAATAATTATTTTTTAAATAGAAAAGATTAGACTTTTCCCGAGATGGATCTATTAGACAATTTTCTTGAGGGATTTAAGTCCAAATAAAAAATAAAATAAAAAGATTTTCTTTGAAGGTAGTGTAATAATTCTCCCTTGATTTATTTTGTGTTGCAGTTCTTTTCCAAGGATTTTATTTGAACCGAGTGTAGTTAGTTTTTTTTTAGGGATAGGAGCCATTGTGTTATGTTTTGAATTGAAGCAATATCTCTTGATTTTTTTTATGCCTTGATAATAGTGAGTACTTTGGTTGTGACGCTTAGGCTCAATTTTTGACTATTGTATAAGTACCTTAAATTGTATGATCTTATCTTTGCTTAACTGCTTTGACTAGAGTGTCTTGATGAAACAAATCTTGAGTGAGGTATGTGCCATGCGTGTGTAAGGATTTGTTATATTCTGTGCATCACATTTGATGCCTAGAACTTGCCCTGTGTGTTTGCCAAGAGAAATAGTAGTTTTGTTTAGTCTTAGAAGTGATATAGACATTTCTTTGTTGAGCGAGATATGTATATTTTATCCGCCTAATTATTATGTATCGTGGTTAACTCTTTTGAGCCTGTAATCCTATTTCTTTGGCAACCACGTTACAAGCCTTACCTATTTGTTTGAATTAACCATCTATTTGAACCATTGTAACCTCTCATGAGCACTTGAATTTTTTATTAACTTTGTAAAGGTTAAAGTGTGGGGGTGGTAGGTTTGGATTTTGAGTGGAACTAATTAAATAAGGATAAATGTGCACTATTTTGAAAAAGTAAGAGCCAATTGAAAAAAAAAAAATATATGGTTCGATTGTTGTGAAAAAAATATTCCTTGATAAGTGGTGGCTTTGATGTAAGTGTGCTTAAAGAAGAATATAATATACATTGATGTGAAGATGGAGTTTGGTTTGACATAAGTATGAGATTTGAATGTTAAAGTATATGTATTAAAGTGTTTAGGGAGGTGTAGTCACTCTTATATCTAAATCTATAATACCCGTCTCGTAGCTTACATTACAACCAAATAAAGTCCTAACTGATTTTAGACTGAATGAGCTCGATTAATGAAGTAGTACACTACGAGCAGGCCTATGGTGCATTTTTTGTGTCATATGAATGTTATTTCTGAGAGTGAGTGAATTCTTTCTATTTTGAGTTCCTAAATGTTCTTAAATTTTATTGTGTGGAACTGCTCACTTTTATTGTGTGAAGGCACTTGATTCATGAATAAAAGGTAATGTTAGTGACCTCTATGTTAGAGTAAGTGGGTGAGTTGTGAATAATGCGTGGTACTTGTGAGTCAAATCTGAGGTGAAGATATTATGTTTTTGTGCTTAGTCTATTTTAAATACTCTTGATGTGATGAGTTATTCATCTTTTTCGTATTTTCCAGGTTTCAAATATTGTTGTTATTTTGTAACTTTATGTTATGTATATTATTTATGTTATTTTATCATGAGTCTATTAATAGTACTAATATATCTCCTCTTGTCGCTTTCTTGAGCCGTGGGTCTCCTGGAAACAGCCTCTCTGTCCCTTGGGGTAGGGGGAAGGACTGCGTATATATTACTCTCCCCAGACCCCACTTGTGGGATTATACTGGACCGTTGTTGTTGTTGTTGGTGGTGGTGTGATGAGTTAGGAGAATTTTTTAAAAAGGTCGAGTCTATAATAAAAATGTTTAGTTTGATTGCTCGAGTACGAGCAACGGTTTAAGTATGAGGTTTTGATTATAGATTATAATTACGTATTTTAGTCGCTTATTAGACTCAAATTTATTGCACTTTAATGGAGTTTGAGTTTTAATCACTAGTGCCTTGCACTAATTGTCTGTTTTATATATTGTATGAGTGATTTCGAGCTATATAGATGTTATGGAATGAATTCAAGTGATTCGGAGCTTTGAAGTCTGAGTAAAAGTCCAAGGAATTAAGACGGGATCGTATTCGGGGATCAACGGACTATAAAGCAACAAAACAAAGAATCAAGTAGGCTTGACTGGCATATATAGTGCAGTGTATTTACGTGTATATATATATATATATATATATATATATATATATATATATATATATATATATATATATATATATATATATATATATATATATATATATATATATATATATATATATATGCTACATGTTTGTGGTCCCACCAATAAGTTAACTGACATAACAATAATTCAAATGTGTATAGCACACATTCAAAAAACGCTATACATCTAAAGTTTCAACCCACTCCCCCTCCCCCTCCCCCTCCCCCGGGCTTGCCATTTCCTATATAAAAGGGTTAGGATTTTAGAAAAATCTATTCACAAAAAATTCTAACTCCCATTCAAACTTTTCTCGTCAAATTCTCAAGCATTTTTTTGTAGTGTCTGAAGAGCGTAGATGTCACGACCCCAAACTCGGTCGTGATGGCGCCCAACACTAATGCTAGGCAAGTCCGATCATTTACTCTCTCAACCGATCACGAAGCCCAAAACTAATTAATTAAATACTCAAATAAAAATAATTCAAAATACTGACATAAACTATAACTCCCAAAGACTTGGGATCATGAGCCTAAAGCCTCTAAAACAAACTAGATAACAATATCTGAACGAAAATACACAAGTCTGGAAATGTATATATGTAAATAAAACTGAAATAGGAAGAGTAGTCGGGCCCTGCGAACGTCAAGCAGCTACCTCAACAACTCTGATAAGCTCTGGAGACAAAGACTGCTCAGCTAAGCCTCTGGTGCACCTAAATCTGCACACAAGGTGCGGGGAGTAGGGGTGAGTACTACCAACTCAGTGAGTAATAAGCATATAAAAT